>JABSNV010001300.1:0-96933 GCA_024085815.1 Flaveria linearis | reverse complement strand
AGATGAAGATGATGATGATGTCGAATATGCAGCCAAGACTCCAAGAAGAGGAGCCCTCAAGCTTGTATACCCCAAGCCTCCTTGCAAACACCTCTTGTTAGGGAGATTCAACACCAAAATACAACACAAAATTGCTCTCAAAACCCCTCTTGTTGCTCCCTTGGCCGTAGCCTTTTTTAGAGAGAGAGAGAGATTATTTTTTTTTGTGTTCTTGCATGTATTATTGAGAGGGTGAATGGGGAGTGCAAGACATGTTTTAGTGTGTGTGTTCCCCACTAATGAAAAAGCCAACCAAAATGAAGGGGGGGTGGCCAAATGGGTTTAAAAATTTTTTTCCCTTTAAACTAATGAACATAGCATTTTAACTAGTCTTTTATTTGGATATACAAGTAACCTTTTAATTGTATAATCCTTACACTCTTATTATTAATTGTGATGTTATTTAACTCACTTAAATAATATTACAAATAATATCATTGAACAAAATTGTTGGGAATTCTAACCTTAGAAGAAATTGAAGATTTCAAGATTGTTGAAGTTTTAAAGAACAATAGCAACAAAATATTAGTCTAGGTACTAGACTAGTATATATTTTAACCTATGTCATCTTTATTAGGGTGACTAATTCACCACATGTTAGGGTGAATTAGGGTTTCTCACCAACAACAATATATCATCATCCCTCATGGATGATGAATTCAACATCATATCATCATTCTTATGAATGATGATTTCAACAATACATCAATAACATCAAGCATTAATCATTATTGTATGTGTTCTTCATGTTTATCATCATCATTATTTATTATATTTTAGCACCTAATCATTGAATTCTTGTTATCATCAATATGAATCCTAAGATCCATGCTCATGTTCACGCTCAAATCTTGAACATACAATTGGTATCAGAGTTGGAGTTGTGGATTCATATTGATTGTGATGAGTTTTCATGTTTAGTTTGCTGAAATTATTGAAGAATTGAAGAAAACAATTCAACTATCATTAGTTCATCATCACCCAACACCAAAATCAACAAACACAGGAGTCGGTGAGAGGTCTCGTCGAAACCAAACTATCATTAGTTCATCATCACCCAACACCAAAATCAACAAACACAGGAGTCGGTGAGAGGTCTCGTCGAAACCGAAGTGATGAAGGCGACTCCTCCTCCAGCGACAGTCGCAATCACCACCACACCGGAGGACGACGCTTACGACACCGTACGCACACAGTTGAATGTCGGCCACCGGAAAAAGGCCACCAGAGTCCTGCCATGGCTCCTCCTCGACTCCACCGGCCATGCTCAGATCATCGAGGCCGGAAAACACGCTATCATGCGCCGCACCGGACTATCTGCTCGCGATCTCCGCATCCTTGATCCGATATTATCGTATCCGTCTACTGTTCTCGGTAGAGAACGGGCGATTGTTATTAATCTGGAGCATATTAAGGCTATTATTGCTGCACAAGAGGTGCTGTTGCTGAATTCGAAGGATCAGTCTGTTGCTCCGTTTGTTGATGAGCTTCAGCGGCGTATTTTGCGTCATCATCACACGAATTCTGAGGAAAAAGTTGGTGCTGATGGTAACTGGACACATTTGTATGATTTGGGCGAGCCACGGTCAAGAGAAGTCAGCCCTCCAATAGTAGCCCCTAGTATCAGTACCACTGAGTGTGGTAACGAGGTCAAAGCTGATGGAAACATTAGGGTTTGCAACCTAGGGTTGCAAATGGGCTCAAGAACATAATTGGGTTTGTTTTTTGGACTTGGGCTTCATCATTAAAACCAAAACAACAATTGAAGATTGGGCTCAAGTGTTGAAGATTGGGCTTATATACAAAAAAACAAAATTGGGCTTCGTATTCGTGCTCTCATCAACAAAAACAATAGGGACATCAAGTTACAAAATATAGTTGTTCTAAAGCTATCGCTTCCGCATCAACGACATATTTCTCGACTTTGGACAACTATCTAACAAGAACAAGATCAAGCTTCAACTCACATTAGAAATCTACAATTTAGGGGGAGTATTGTTGGGAACTCTAACCTTAGAAGAAATTAAAGATTTCAAGTTTGTTGAAGTTTTGAAGAACAATAGCAACAAAATATTAGTCTAGGGTTTATTTTGTAATTATTGTAATTACTAGACTAGTATATATTTTAACCTATGTCATCTTTATTAGGGTGACTAATTCACCACATGTTAGGGTGAATTAGGGTTTCTCACCAACAACAATATATCATCATCCCTCATGGATGATGAATTCAACATCATATCATCATTCTTATGAATGATGATTTCAATAATACATCAATAACATCAAGCATTAATCATCATTGTATGTGTTCTTCATGTTTATCATCATCATTATTTATTATATTTTAGCACCTAATCATTGAATTCTTGTTATCATCAATATGAATCCTAAGATCCATGCTCATGTTCACGCTCAAATCTTGAACACACAAAAATGTATTAATAATTTGTTCCCTCTCATATGCAACTTATTTAGAAAAGCCATTTTCTAAGTTGGTGTAAATATTTAATTGCATGATCATATCATCAATTAAATATTGATTTGTGTTTGCTAAGCTTGTTATTGGGTATAACCCGACTTGGATCATAACGTACTAATCGCATCAATATTCTATGTGTCTTGGGCATAAAGAATCCGACAATCTCCCACTTGCCCAAGATTCATAGACGATTGATGCAAGCAGTAAATACCGCCTAACAACGGTTTACTACCCTTAATACGCATTACTTATGGCCATTCAATAACATCGTCCCATTTAAGTATCCTACTTGAAATGATTTAGGTGAATCAATCATCTATCCTTTTGTTACAGATGTCATGTTAAATCCAAGAACACAGAATGATCATTTCTTGTTGATTTAACTTATCAGGCCTTAGACATCTAACTCTCAACGAATAATAGGAACAAATTCCATCTTGATTACATACGTTTCTCACAAACACCTTGTAAAACCATGGAATTCTCCCAGAAACAATCAAAACACGATCTCAATCATGTGAATGCGGAATGTAGACATGATTGGAATGAAAGAAGAATCGAATTGATATTGTATTAAACAAAAACAACCTATTACAGGTCTTGTGCGAAATCACACAGTATAACAGTGAAATATGATCAAAAGCTTAATAACAAAACGAAAACTAAGCTATTTATACTAAACAAACAGTTCTCGTGCGACAGGCTTGTCGCGCGTCTAATCCTTTCGCGTGGAAGTCCTTCTCGCGTGAGAGCTTCATTTCACGTAAAACTGTCTTTCGCTTGACATCTTTAGTTTTCGGAGATTGTTGTTTTGCCGAGCCTTATGTAGTCTTCTACAATCTCCCCCTAGGCTCGGTGAAACATCTTCAGTCAAAATCAACATTTGCTCTCTTGTAAGTACCTGAATAAGCGTTCCATTTATTTCGAAGGATTCGATCTGTCATCCAAACATATTGGCAAGATAAGAAATAAACAGACTCATCAGCTGAAATGGGACAGTGTAGTAGCTTGATCAAGTCGTCTTTGCCAAATTTCATTAAGTCAGCTGGATCAATGATTCTAAATGATCTGTCAGTACATCTGATCACAGCATGACCTGAATCCTTTTCACATCTCCAAGAAATTAATTGCTTTAAAGAATTTGGAGGAACAGGAGCATGAACAGGGACTTTTCTGATGAAT
Organism: Flaveria linearis; assembly: GCA_024085815.1. NCBI lineage: Eukaryota > Viridiplantae > Streptophyta > Magnoliopsida > Asterales > Asteraceae > Flaveria > Flaveria linearis. Next base: position 93,230 of record JABSNV010001300.1, on the reverse strand, counting down.
TTTGGATGTTGATAGACTCTTATTTTCATTGGAGCTTTCGTATTTTCATCAATTCTTGCAGAGTCATCAATCACCTTTGATTTAGCAGTTTTGAAGTCCTTGAAATTTGTTCTCATCTCCCTTCGTATCATAGATCTCATCAGTTCAGTTTGCTGTAATTGCTTTCATTAAAGAATAGAGCTTTGCCCATGGAGTAAAGATCAGCAGCACGTAGAGTATGGAAGTCTTGTGTGCTTTTCAGATAATCAATTTCTCCATTCTTTCTTTTTATCACATACAACCTTTTCTCGCCATCATAACTCCAGCTAATAACATGAGACATTTCACCATACTTCTGTTTTGTTTTTGATATAAATAGAAAATGAGCTTCAGTAGGTGGTGGTGGTGCTTTGAACATTAAACCTCCTCTAGTGTATAAAGCAATTTGTCCAGTAGACTCTTTCTGGGTTGAAACAGTAGGAGTTGAACCACTCACAGTCTCAGTTGGAATTTCTCCTTCTTCAAGATTAATATCTTTGAATAAATCCTGTAGGTTGTTCCCAAATATATCCGTATACTCATATTTGATCATTCAAATCATCAAACAAATCAAACTCTTCTTCTACAACACCTGATGAAGATTGTTGAAATGAATATAGTTCCTTTTCATACAAATTCTCAGTATCAGGGTCAAGTGGATCATATCCTTCTAGATCACTAGCACTTGGTCGAGTGACATTATCAATGCTAGTATCACCAGTTGGATTAGAAGATAATCCTTCAGCATCTCCTCCATCATCATCATCATTATTATTATCATCATCTCCTCCATCATGTCCACCATCATCTCCACCACCATCATCATCATCATCATTATCATCATCCTCATCATCATTATCATCTTCATCTTCTGAATCATCATAATCAATCAAATCCTCATCATCTTCTTCATTAACGACAGGTAGAGGCATCATATGTTCGGTTCAACGAAAGCTGTAGATGTAAAGGCCTCAGTGATAGGTACTTCAGATGAAATAGGAACATCTTCAGCAGTACTAACACTTGGTTGTTCTTCAGCAGTTTGAGCTTCGTTGACTGTTTCTCTTTCTTGAACATTTTCAGCAGGAGATGGGCTAGGAGAACGCCTGCTCGTCTCACCAACCACCGTAGTAGACCTGATAACTGGTGGTTGATGGAAATAAGTCTGAGAAATAAACTCTCTAAGCTCATTCAACTGTCTTTCCAATCCTAAAGTATAATCAAACATACTTTTCACCTGTTGTTCCAGAGAGACTATCCTTGTATCTTTTATTGCTGAGTCAAGATGAATCATGTTAATCAACTTTGTCTTTTCTTCATAGTCTTTTCTCAATTCAGCAATCAGTTTAATATTCTCGAAGCTTTCTTTCTCCAAGTTCTTCACTCTTTCTTCTAATGTTATAGAACGAGGAGCACTTGTGGATTCTTCTCTCCCTTGGAAATCTGGAGGAGTATTCAAAAACGTATCTACATCAAACTCCAGATTTTCTTGTCTTGGAGGAGTGGTGAAACCAGACTCAGAAATATTAGCTGATTCAGAAACAGGAACAGTTTCTGTCTCAGGAGCAGAAGTAGTCACATTATCGTGCTGCTCTTGTTCTGTTTCAGTAACAATCACATGTGTTCGTGGTTTCCTGGGAATACCACCTCGTCCTCTTTTCCTTGCTGGGAAATCTTTCGTTCTTGCCATTCGTTTGCGCCTCAACGATGTACTAGGAGACTCATCAGGGATGTAATCAGTATCCCTATCTTCATCATTTTGTCTTGAGGAAGTTGGAGTAGATGGTGTTTGATCAGTTTGAATCACATAGGGAACATTCCCTATCTAATCACTAGCAGTCTCTGAACTGGATGCAGAATGAACAATTCCTTCCATTCTTTCTTTATTCACAGGCTCATCCTCAAATAATCTGTCAATCTCTTCATCTATATCATTTCTAGCAGCAAACTCAGAAGTGCCAGTCTGTGCTTCATCAGTTTGAGCATCTCCTCCTAACTCATCAACATCTTCCTCTATCTCTGAAAATTTGCCAATTTTAGCAAAACTCTCTCCTGAGCATTTGTTTCCTCTTGCTCCAGTGAGATGAGTAAAAATCTCCTTCTTGATAGTCTGTACAACATATTTTGGAGATCTCTGAGTGGCAAGCTCAGGATAGGCGTCGTTGATCACCAGCTGAATAAATCGGGGATACATGATAAACTTCCTTCCCAGATTAGCTGTGGCATTTTTCACCATCTCTTGGAAGATTACACTAGAAATACTGAATGGAAGATCATCCACCAGTGATACTAATAAGGATCCAAAAACAGCACTCAAACTATCCATCCCAGCCTTCAAGTTGCTTAAACAGTGAATCACCACATGAAAAAGATACTTCCAATAAGGTGGTAACCACTTCTTCCCCAGACTTGGATATCTGTACTCGTATCCCATTCGAGTCAAACAGTCAATCACTACATCATCATCCAATCTGGTTGGAGCACCCTCTTGGTCATCAAAAAGAAGTACTCTGTTCAGTATAGATTGGGAAACTGTCACTTTTTTATCCTTGACAGTAGCAGTGATAATTTGATTTCCAGCTTGGTCCTTTTCTAGAGCAGCAGTGCTCCAGAAATAATCTATCAACTCAGAATATATAGCTGGATCAACAGATATGGCATAAACTATGCGAGAATTCTTCAGACCTTTTATCATAGATGTAAATAGTTCCTTTCCTTCAGGAACATCGTCTAAGTATGCTACACAGTTGTGATTTTTATTAAAAATCATTTGTGTCATCTGCATTATCACAAACAATCATGATTAGAACACTTTGAAATAACTTAATTATGCCAAGAAAAAAACATTTTTTTACACTTAGTGAATTTTTAGCAATAAAAATCTCATTTGCGTGAATTGCTCTTTAAACTTAGAAATGCTTAGCAATTAAGTTTTATTACGCAAAGACTAAATGCATGAGATAAGTTCATTTGTGAGAAAATGATCATCAACACTTAAAAAACAATTGAGTTTCTGTCATGCGAAAACGTACTTCGTGCAAAAACTCTATTTGTGCGAAAATTATTTTTCGTGCGACAGTCAAAATTCAATCAAAAGTCAAAATTCAATAAAAAGTCAAACTTCATGTGAAATTTTGTTTTACGCGAGAACCTTCTCAAGCGAAAAACACTTTTCGCACCTGTTCATTAACCTCATGCGATTCGCGCAGACCCAATGTCAAATTGAAGATCAAAATCACTATCTTAAACAAAACCAAGTGTGTTCTAGCTGTCGTCTATGTTCATGAAGGTCATTTAATCGTTCAATTTCAACTTTTAAGTCCATTTTTAAGATTTTAGTTTCAAGTTGTTAAGTTCCCTTTACATTTAATCGCTATAGTAACCATAACAAACATGTTATACCTTTAAAACACACTATGATTGTAATGTGAACGAAATGAGAATCAGAACAATCAAGCAAGAACGAAATGATCTCAGAATTTGATTTTCAGAGGGGAAGCGAAAAGGATTTTCGGATACGAAGTGAAATGAATTTTCGGATGAGATGTGAGCGAAAAGTAATTTCGTTTATGTCACTGTGATATTTAAACCCCAGGCACATCACGCGACAAGTCCTTTCGCGAGACAAGATTTCGCGTGACAAATCCAATTCGCGCGAGATGAAAATTTTCAAATTTTTAACTTTTAAAATTTTTCTTATTTTCCAAAATTTTCAAACCTTTTTATTCTCAATTATTTATATCAACAGAATGTTTTATTTACCAAGTGACCAATTAATTTAATGAATCTTCAATTTTTCAAAATTTATCTGTTATTTATTTGTATTAAAAAGTGAAACAACACAGAAGTAGAATGAAATTACTACACACAAAATAACAAAATAATAAAAACAATTAAAGAATCAAGATCGGATTGTTTGTTTTGTAAGAATTTTCATAATGAGATCATATAGTTCTTTGTCAAGTTAAGACTCTGTCCGGCTTTATTTAAAATAACTGGTTAAGTTGATTGTCAATATCTTTTGTCCTTTTAAACTTATACTTCAGGTTTTACTCAGAAACATAATGAGTGATATATATCATGTTTTGAATTGATTTTATATAAGTCAGTGGATCCCACAATCAGAATTTCTGTAAAATAATTATTATCCTTCAAGACACTGTTGAGATTTCAAGTCACCTCAAATTGACTTAAACCATGCATAGTTGATCAGTGATACCATTTATTTGTTCCTAAAGTATAACTATTTGAGCATAACTAGCCTGAGAAATATCTCTTAACACGGAATATTAACAAGTTTAAGGACTTACTAACAGCCATCCGGACTTACGTCTGCCCTCTCAAGATGTATAGGACTTACAAGTCATTCGGACTTACATGCCCCATCTTTTGATTTTGCCTTCTATTATAAAAGATAGTATGTATGTCTTTAGACATATCTTTTTAATTTGTTGTGCTTCTTGGCATCTTATATCCTATATGGCCTTTTTGGCATCCTTTTGCTCAATTATTTTCTTTTTGTCTTTTTATTTCTTTTTGTCTTTTTGTATTTTATCTTTTATATATATATATATAGTTATGATAATCACTGAATCAAACAAATGCAGACTTGAGTATGACAAGATTATAACTCTCAGTCTATGTTAGAACATTTTTGACATTGTCACAGAATCCTGATATGTTCCCCACTAATTCATATCTCTTTAATTAAAGTGTAATTACTCAATTATGATCTTTTCATTTCTGAAAGCAAAGCCTATCAACATATCACACATAATCCAAGTCTATTCGTATTTAAGCCTTTGAAAGTACTTAGACTTTTTTAGAACTTTGTAATATCATTTCTCATTTCAGTATGAAAAATTCTTTTCTTTTCTTTTCTTTGTATTTTTCAATCCTTTGATCTTAACTCCCCCTAAAATCAAAAATATTTTTCACAACATGTTTTCTAATTTTCTCCCCCTAAAATTGTGATTGTTCTATTTAAAGAGAAAAAAACAATTGCAATTTTATTCTTTATTAAAAAAAGGAAAAACTTTTTGTGAAGATCCATTAAAACAATTTATCCAAAATTAATCATTCCTAATGATTGCACAAGGAAATCAAATCGAGAATGATCAAATGCCTTGGTAAATAAATCAGCAATGTTTTCGGTTGACGGCACTTGTTTTAAATGAATAAGTTTTCGATCAAAGCAGTCACGGATAAAATGGATGCGGATGTCAATGTGTTTAGTTTTGGAGTGTTGAATGCGATTTTTAACGATGTTTAGAACTGCCGTGTTGTCACACCAAATGGGTGTGTCATAAATGTTTAGACCATAATTGAGAAGTTGTTGTTGAATCCAGACAAGCTGGGAACAACAGCTCGATGCAGCCACATATTCAGCTTCGGCAGTGGATGTGGAAACAGTGTTCTGCTTTTTATACTGCCAAGAAATGAGTCGGTTGCCCAGGAATTGACATCCTCCTGTAGTCGATTTTCTATCTAAATTACAACCACCATAATCACTGTTAGTATAAGCAAATAAATTGAAATCAGAATTTCGAGGATACCAAAGACCAAGTTTGGGTTGACCCTTGAGATACTTGAAAATCCGCTTGACAACTTTCATGTGTGATTCCTTTGGATCACTCTGATAGCGGGCACACTGACAAACAGGGAACATGATATCCGGCCTGCTTGTAGTGAGATACATGAGGGAACCAATCATTGATCTGTACATATGTTGATCAACGGATTCTCCTAATGGATCTGGAGTAAGAGTAGGACGAGAAGCCATGGGAGTTGGAGCTACTTTGGAATCTTGAAACTTGTATTTCTCAAGAATAGTCTGAACATACTTTTCTTGATGAATGAGAATACCAGTTTCAGATTGAGTAACCTGAATACCTAAGAAAAATGAAATTTCTCCAAGGGAACTCATCTCGAATTTCTTCTTCATCACTTCTTCAAACTCCGTGCACATACTATCATTTGTAGAGCCAAAAATGATGTCATCGACATAGATTTGAACAAGAATGATATCATCGCCTGATTTACGAATGAATAAGGTTTGATCAATTGCGCCTCGTGAATAACCATTTTCAAGCAAATGTTCAGTCAGAGTTGCATACCAAGCACGAGCTGCTTGATGTAGACCATATAATGCCTTATCCAACTTGTAAACATAATCAGGATGATCTGGGTCTTCAAATCCTGGAGGCTGACACACATAGGTTTCTTCCTTCATTTCCCCGTATAAAAATGCAGTTTTAACATCCATCTGATACACCTTGATATTCATGTATGAAGAAAAGGCTAAGAATATGCGTATTGCTTCAAGTCTTGCAACTGGAGCATACACTTCTTCATAATCCAATCCTTCAACTTGATAGAATCTCTGCACCACAATACGTGCTTTGTTCCAAACTATAACACCTTTTTCATCCGTCTTGTTTCTGAATATCCACTTTGTTCCAATCGGAAGCTTATCCTTTGGAAGTTCAACAAGATGCCAAACATTCAGCTTTTTAAATTGCATCAACTCATCTTGCATTGCTTCTATCCAGCTGTTTTCCTTGAGTGCCATTTCCACATTCTTGGGCCCTATTTGCGATAGAAAGCAAGCATAAAGGCATGTGTTGATTGCTCCTGATCGACTTCTGGTAATAACTCCTTCATGTAATGGACCAATGATTGCTTCTATTGGATGAGTTTTATGTATTCTTAATTGAGGAATATCATCTGCAATCATCCCATCTTCCAAATTAGTAATGTGTTCAACATTGTCAATAACTTCTTCAGATTGTCTAGATTGATACATAATATTTTCTTCAAGTGTGTCATCTGAAATAGGATTTTCAGTAGCAGTAGACACATTTGGAGATTCTTCAAAAGGAACTTGAATGACTTCTATTGGTGTATCCATAGTTTCGGAAGAAGACAAAGATAATAGTGAACTTGATGATTCTTCCAGCTCCTGATTGGGAATTTGTTCTGATAACTCAGAACTTTCAGATACTTGCACAGAAGCTGTAGGAATAGCCTTGGATGATGAAGAAATTGCAGAATCATCAGATATAATGGATGGAAGTTCCTCAATGATTTTGTTTTCCAAAGATATTGCTTGAGAATTAGAATCTGCAGACAAAGGTTTAGAAATATTAAAATTTATGAACAAAGATTCATAATCATAAACCCATGAAGGAGCTGAACCTGCATCAGTTATGTTAAGCTCGTGCCAATCAATGTTAAATGACTCAATTATTTGTCTAGTCCTTTTATTATAAACTCGATAAGCAACCTTATTGGCAGCATATCCCACAAAGTAACATTCATCAGCCTTTTCAGAAAGTTTTAAAGTTGATTCAGTTGTATGCAACAAAGTGCAACAACAACCAAAGGCTTTAAAATATTTAACTTTGGGTTTGTGTTTATAAAATATTTCATACGGAGTCATAGTTAATCTTTTATTGATTAAAACACGATTCTGAACATAACATGCAGTATTTACTGCTTCAGCCCAAAAGAACAAAGGTAATTTGGCAGCAGATATCATTGTTCTAGCAGCTTCAATCAATGTTCTATTCCTTCTTTCTGCAACCCCATTCTGTTGAGGAGTGCCTGCAGCACTGAATTGTCTAGCAATGCCCTTGGACTCACAAAATTCATTCAACGTTTGATTGCAAAACTCTGTTCCATTGTCACTTCGGATGCATTTTACCTTTTTATCTATCTGATTCTCCATCAAATTAATGAATTTGATCAAAAGGTGTGGAGTCTCATCCTTAGATGCTAAGAAAAACACCCAAGTAAATCTAGAAAAGTCATCAGTAACAACCAAACAATAAGATCTTCGACCCAAACTTAAAACACTCACTGGACCGAATAGATCCATGTGTAAGAGTTGTAAGATTGATTTGATTGAGTTGTGCACAATTGGTTTATGAGGAAGTTTATGTTGTTTACCCTTTGAACATGACAAACAATGTTCATTTAATTGAAGTTCTTTTTCAGGTAAACCAATGACATGATTACCACGTACCAGTTTGTTCATATTTTTAAGATTGACATGTCCTAACCGACGATGCCATAACATGGAATCATTCTCCGAGGCTTTGGACAATAAGCAAGAAGCAGTTACCAAAGAATTTGAACAATGCATATCAAGAAGATATGTGTCATTGTCTCTCGGAGTCCTCATTAAAACCCATTCATTAGGAATTACAAAACCCGGTTTTATGATTAAGCATTCTTTGTTAGTGAAGTGTGTAGAATATTGTTTGTCATAAATTTGAGATACACTTAACAGGTTATGTTTTAATTCCTCAACAAAGTTCACATTTTCAAAGCTAAGGACACCATTTGTAACTGTACCACGCTTAGTTATACGTCCTCCTTTGTCTCCTGCGAAAATCACTTTTCCACCATTATATGACTGAACATCTTGAAGTAAAGATAAATTCCCAGTCATGTGTCTTGAACAACCGCTGTCTACATGCCATAGGCTTTCAATAGTCTTTTGCGGTTGTCCTTCATAAGTAACAAAATTACTTAGCTTTTGGTACCCAAGTCAAACATGACTTGAGCACACTATGTGTTGCATTAAGACAGAAAGATTTTAGATTGTTATATTTATTTATCACATCAATCTTGTCATTAACATTTTTCACCTTGATGTTTTCTTTTAAATCATTTTTCAAACGCTTATGCTTTTCGACATTATAAGCATTATCAACTTTTCATTTCATTTGATTTGCAAATTTTCCACGAATGAAAAACATTTTTATATTATGAACAATAGAATTATGAAATCGTTGTTTGCTTAGTGATTTTAGTCGAAAAGGACAATTGTTTGCCAAATGATTTATGTTTCCACACTGATAACATTTCTTTTGTTGTGTGTGGAAAATAAACTGTGGATGACAATTATGGAAATTGTCATAAAAACCAAAGTCAGATTGACTTTTTGGTTTAACATTCTGCACAGTCTCTCGAATCCTTGCTTCATTTGATAATTGGTTGTTCATCTTTTGCAAATTCGAGGATATTGTTGAATTATGACCACTTTTGATGTGAGATTTAGCAGCTGTGACTTTTGAATTGATGATGCTGGAATAGGACCAGTCTTAGAATTTGCTGGAGTAGGACCAGGCTTTGATATACGAATTGGTGCTGGAGAAGGACCGGGCTTTTGAATTTTTAGAGTGGATGAAGAAAGAGCATTCACTTGCAAATCTGGGCTACAAATATCTTTGTTCACAAGGTTAGCATTATGATGAAGTTTATTTTTAAAGAATCGAAAATTCGTTTCTTTAAAAATATGTTCTTCATTTTCAATTAAACCTTTAGAAACAAATCTACTTTTAAAGTCCTTTTCAAGTTTTTCTTTCTGATTTGCATTCAAATTACATTTATTATTTGATTTAATCTCATTCAAATCAACAATCTTTTCATTTCTTGACAAAGTTTGATTACAACCAGATCTTAAAACATTTACATTCTTATTTTTCAAACTTTCACTCTCATTTCACTCTCACTTTCACTTTCCCACTCTTCAACCAAACCATCCACCTTCACATGATCTGCACAAAAATTTTCAGTTGATTGTTTAGGTTTAGTTATTATGATAGGATCAACAGAAAGATTTACTTTAACTGAAGGTTTTAAGTCTAGGGATGGAGAGAAACCTATCCCATAGCTCATATTAGAATCAGAAATGACATCAGATGAAGGTAAACATGAATAATCATGATTAATTGGAGGAGCAATGTTTGTAAATCCAACACCGCATTTTCCTCCTTTTATTTCTGTGTCATTTGTGACTTGATAATCCCTTCAACCATAGTTGATGAAAGTTCAAATTTTTCAACAGTCAATTTAGCCGAGGCTAGTTCACTGTTGAGTCTATTAATTTCTAAGGCGAGTTCCTAATTTCTATTTGTCAAGTCATTATTTGTGCATTATTTATCATGAAGGTTTAATTGTAAGTTGTAAACCGTTTTATTTAAACCATCAAGTTTTTCTTTAAAAATCTTTTCATTTGATTTGTGTTTTCGAGCTTGATATTGAAGTTTTTCAACTTCCATTATCAAGTTCTCATTATGAACTCTATACCTTTGAACTTTCTCAACACAAGAATTTGTGCATAAACCATCATATACCTTTGTTCAGAACTTTCTCCTTCAGTCTCTTCAACCTTCTTAACCATAAAAGCCTTCATAACAGCAGCTTGTTCTTCCACTGGAGCAACGTCAACAGTCTTTAGATCCTTACATTGGCATTTGACTGGAGGCTCAACAGTATACTCTTCAATCGCTATCCTTTTCTCAGCAACCTTCTCATCCTGTTCTTGCTTCACAGCTTTCTCTTCACAGTTACCTTCTTCTTTCTCTTCTTCAACTTCCTCCTTCTCTTCTTCAACTTCCACCTTCTCTTCTTCTTTCTCAATAAACAAACCTTCCATGAGATCATCAGAAACAAACTCAGCAAATAAATTCTCTTCCTCCTCAGGCTCAGTAACAATCTTGGCAATAAAAGCAGTAGACAATGTCAGATCCAGAGCTTCCATTTGGTCAGACCAATCATATTCAGCATTAGTTTGTGAAACCAATGCTTTGCTACTTCCAGAAGTACTTGCTTTGTCTTTCTTTGTTTCAATTTCCACATTGACCATCCTTTTTGGAGCTTCAGCTTGACCAGTTTTGGGTTCAGTACATTCTCTAGCAAAATGACCTGGTTTGTCACAATTGTAACATCTCAGGTTAGACTTGTCAAAGCCAATTTTACTGGAGTTGTTCACACCAAACATCTTTCTCCCAGTACGTCTAGCAAAGTTCTTTGCCCTGTAAACCACCATGGCCATTTGGTACTTGATGTCATTTTCCTCTACATCATCAGGATTGACTTGTTGAAGATCATCAACCAAAACATTAGGAGAAGTTAGTCTACCAGCCATAAACGCTTCATAGCTTGACATGAATGTAGTGAATAGGGCAAGATGTTCCTCAGCAATCTGGATTGTCTGCTTTGAAGGATTTGTGGTAGCAACATAAGCATGTTGACCACTTTGAGGAGCTTGAGTTTAAGGGATTTGTTGATGGATGATGGGGGAATAGTGTTGAGCAGCTGGAATTTGAATTTGAGGGTTCATAACTGGTTGCATATTAGAAGATGCTGAACTTCCAGTTTGTTGTTGCTGACACATCTGTGTATAACTGACATAGTAATTAGGATTACTAGCCATCTTAGCATAAAGAGCAGTCGTTTCAGCGCCCAAAGAACTAAGATGATTTGCAGCTCTCTGCTTATCATCCATTTCATACGACTTGATAGTTGAAATGAGATCGGTTAAAGGAAGAGTATACAAGTCTTTGGTTCTCTTGATCAGTGTACAGTTGTGATTCCAACTGTATGGAAGTGAATTCAGCAACTTCTTGTTTACCATAATTGGTTCCAGAGTAATCCCAGCACTTTTCATTTTAGTTACCAGTTTAACAAACCTGGCAATCTGAACCTCCAACGCTTCACCCATAATATGATTAAACATGTTGAATTCCTGATTCAACATATCCTTTTTACTTTCCCTCATATCTTTGTTGCCCATGATCTGAGTTTCCAATGCATCCCATAACACTTTTGCACCTCTGAACTCTTGAAACTTGTGCGATATTTCAGTAGTCAAGGCCATAGTAATAGCCGCATAAGCCTTGTCATCAAGCTCTTATCTCTTAATGTCATCTTCATCCTACAAGTGTTCAGGTTTCTGGACCATCTCTCCTTTATCATTCTTGTACAAAGGAATGTAAGGACCATACTTGATTGACCTCCACATCTTCGGTTCCACGTAAATAACATGATTCTCAAACCGGTAAGCCCAATCTACATAATCGTCTTCGCTGAGAAGTCTAGGTGGCTTGTTTCCAGTACCAATTTCAGTATCAAGATGAAGAGAAGCAGTAAGATGCTTTAGATTAGGTGTTGTTGAAGACATGTTGATCAGAAATTCAGAAATCAGACTTTTCGTGCGAGAGAGTCTTACGTGCGAAAACCGTTGTCGCGCGGCCAAATTTTTTCACGCGAGATATTAATTCGTGTGAAATTCCAATTTACACTTCAAGCGAAATCGTTGGTTTCGCACGCGAAAAATTCCAATTTTTCACACACAATCAATTCTCCAAGTGTTTTTCAAGCGAAAATCCTCCAAATCACTGAATAGGTCCGATTATACTCAGTTTAATCAGATTTTAATGAATTTAGTTCAATTTTTAACCTTAATTATGATTAAAGTTCAACTAAAGTCCACTAAAACAGTCCAATTCAATCCAAATTCTCAAAATTTTGGCAGCATAACTTCACCATGGCTTAATCTCAAGTGATCAATGATTAATACCACCAGAAATGAATAGAAATCAATCCAAAACTTCTTCAAATCGTGGTTCTAGAGCCTAATGCTCTGATACCAATTGTAAAACCGTGGAATTCTCCCAGAAATAATCAAAACACGATCTCAATCATGTGAATGCGGAATGTAGACATGATTGGAATGAAAGAAGAATCGAATTGATATTGTATTAAACAAAAACAACCTATTACAGGTCTTGTGCGAAATCACACAGTACAATAGTGAAATATGATCAAAAGCTTAATAACAAAACGAAAACTAAGCTATTTATACTAAACAAACAGTTCTCGCGCGACAGGCTTGTCGCGCGGCTAATCCTTTCACGTGGAAGTCCTTCTCGCGTGAGAGCTTCATTTCGCGTAAAACTGTCTTTCGCTTGACATCTTTAGTTTTCGGAGTCTGTTGTTTTGCCGAGCCTTATATAGTCTTCTACACACCTCGTGTCATACCTGAACATACCCTTATGTACTGTCCATTATTTCAGGACAGTGAAGGATTAGCTCAAGGCATAATACTTGGTGAATATCAAAACCCAATATGTATCTCAGGTCGGAGGATACCAAATGATATTCGCCTTTACTCAAATTTACTTATGATCAATCAATAAGATTCCATGTAGTAAAATTTGAGATGCGGGTTAGTCCAATATTTATATACCACAAATATCTATGAACCTTAGTAGCAACCCATTGCTCTATATTCATCCTTATGAATATCAACCAATCCAAGTTCATAGTAATCTTACCCTCACACTTGTTCCCACAAGTATGAACGACTACAGATATTTAGAGTAAACAATTTACTCATGGAATGAACATACTAAATTGGAATATTAATTGAAACATTATAACCAAATAATTTTATTCAAATAATAAAGAGTTCCACATATCCAAATACAAAATTTACAGATCAAATCCAATCACTAGAATATCGAAGTCCCGTGGCACAAGTATGACCTTCATGCTTTGCCTTTTCAAGGAGCTTCGTGAGAGGATCCGCAATGTTTTGATCCGTGTGAACTTTGCAAATACATATCTTTCCCTTTTCAACTTCATCTCGTATGTAGTTGAATCTCCGCTCAATGTGCCTAGTCTTTTGATGAGCACGAGGTTCCTTGATTTGAGCAATCGCACCCTCGTTATCACATAAGATCTCTAGGGGGTCCTGAATGGAAGGGACAACCCCTAGATTGGTAATGAATTTCTTCAACCATGCAGCTTCTTGAGCTGCCAATGAGGCGGCGACGTAATCTGATTCTGTAGTTGATAGAGCCACCACATCCTGCTTGGAGCTCTTCCAAGAGACCGCTCCTCCATTCAGAATGAAAATGTATCCCGATTGTGACCGTGAATCGTCATGATAGGTTTGGAAACCCGCATCCGTGTAACCTTTTACAACGAGTTCCTCATCACCAGATCCATAGATTAGGAACATATCTCTTTTCCTCCTTAGGTACTTAAGTATGTTCTTAACAACCATCCAATGCCTGCTTCCAGGATTTTGCTGGTATCGGCTTGTCATGCTTAATGCGCATGAAACATCCGGCCGAGTGCATATCATTGCATACATGATGGATCCAATAGCAGATGCGTATGGGATTGCCTTCATTTTATCTTGCTCATCCTTTGAGCTAGGACATTGAGTCGTACTCAATATCGTTCCTCCTTGAATAGGTACGGTACCTTTCTTAGAGTTCTCCATCTTGAACCTTTTCAAGATTTTATCAATGTATGCACTTTGATATAAACCAATCAACCGCCTTGATCTATCCCTATAGATCTTTATTCCCAGAATATAGGCGGCTTCACCAAGATCCTTAATGGAAAAACAACTTCCAAGCCAGGTTTTTACACCTTCCAAGGTTGGAATGTCATTTCCAAATAGTAGTATGTCATCAACATACAATACTAGGAAAGTTATTATGCTCCCACTAGCCTTCTTATACACACAAGCCTCATCAGCATTTTTGACGAAGCCAAATTTCTTTACTTCTTCATCAAAACGGTGTTTCCAACTTCTCGATGCTTGTTTCAATCCATAGATTGATTTCTTTAACTTGCATACTTTGTTAGGATGTTTTGGATCGACAAAACCTTCAGGCTGAACCATATAGACATCTTCCTCAAGATATCCATTTAGGAAAGCGGTTTTGACATCCATTTGCCAAATCTCATAATCATAATGAGCAGCTATGGCAAACAATATCCTTATAGACTTTAGCATCACAACAGGTGAGAAAGTTTCATCATAGTCAACCCCTTGAGTTTGAGTGAAACCCTTTGCTACAAGTCTAGCCTTATAAGTATCCAAGTTTCCATGCATATCGGTTTCTTCTTGAAAACCCACTTACTCCCAACTACCTTGGAATTAAGAGGTGGTACAACAAGTTCCCAAACTTGATTGTCATACATGGATTGCGTCTCAACGTTCATGGCTTCAAGCCATTTGACACAATCCGAATTGGACACTGCATTATGGTATGTGGTTAGTTCATCAGAATCTACCAGCATCCATCCATGAAAAATTCATATCTTTCAGGTGGATTACTAGTTCTACCACTTCTGCGAACGTTTTGTGTATATTGATCAACCACTTTGTCACACCCTCAATTTCCACAAACGGGGTTTTACCGTTAGGCGTGTGACATACCAGGATCTCAGACACGGTCATATCAAACGACACTATATGAGTTTAAAAATAAACGTTTGACTTAAATTAGAGTAACATAAAAGAAATGAATAACAGTGCGGAAGCGAATAAACGAAATGTAAACAATACTGAAAGTTTGAAATGCTAAGTCAAAACAATGTCTAATGCAAAGTAAATAGATCTGATGAATGCATGTCCTGAGTGCGTTCCTTAATCGTGCATCATGAGATTAAGCGTTCCTGTTACCTGAGAAAACATGATAAAGTGTGTCAACATAAAGTTGGTGAGTTCACAGGTTTTATCACAGATAAAAATGTTTGTAACTGTTCGAATGGTATAGTAATTAAAGCATATCGATAGGTAGCTAGCCTATAAACAAGTTACTTAGCGTTTCGAACCGAAGCTGACTGTTTGTATGTTCGTATGTTTGTATGTTTGTTGCCTTCCCGTCACGTCTCACCAGACAGTGACAAATGTTAGGTCAATAATGCACCCGTTTGACCTCCAATCAAGCTAGCGCGACTAGCCCGGGCGGGGTTTGTCAAACCCAGTAGTACTACTCAGAATTACCTCGCTACACTTTACTAACGGTTTGAGAATGTAAGGACTTTCAAGTGTGTTTGCACTAACGTAACAGGCGATATCAATAATACTATAAACCATTTTGTAAATATGTTTGCATGTTTTCTCCCCCAAAAAGGAAAGAAAGTAAAATAGGGGCCGTGAATACTCACCTTGATTGCACAGTAACAAATAAACGAAATCAACAGTGATTAGAGTTCCGATCAACCTGAATTTCATTTAATATATAATAATTATTATTAATTATTAATTATAATACAAGAGTTGTACGGTTTCGTGTTTCACGACTCGGTTACGGTGTCGGTTATCGATTAACTCGCATTCACAAGTAAGCACGACCAACATAACATCGCGTACGCATAAAACTCAATTATTCCCACGTATTTGCGACATTACATTTATTTATTATTTATACATTTTAATTATATAAATTTATATTGTAGAACCCACATTATCTAATACATACAATACACCCATAATATACTTATCACATACATATATATGCACATTTATATGGTATATATACATATATATACATATATCATAAACACACAATGCATACGTATAATATATATAAGATATATCATGCACAGCTTTCTCATATGCACATATAATGATTTATATGCACACCCTTGCATATAAATTATTTGCATATAAATTATGAATCAATCAAGACACACTCTCACATATATTAATTTATGTGCACCAACATATATATAATCATAATACATACACACGCATTATAGAACTCAAGTGTACATACACGTATACATGCATTATAGAATTTTATGAAGACACGGTTTGTAAACCCCCCTTTTTTTAAACAAAATATGTTATTTAAAGTTTAAATTATCAAAACATAACTTATTCATTTTGTGTGATGACATGTATTCAAGAAATTTTCATAACACACTTTACCACATGCATACCACATGAAACACAAGTGCACTATGAAATTTCACCATCAAAGTCCTCCACGGGTACACTCTCCGCAGAAAGAAATAAAGAAAACACACACACCAATTCACACAAAACACACACCACTACACAAACTCCTACCCTCCATGCGCCTACCCCATGCGCCAACTCAAAAATATACATATACACACTCTGAAATCACAAACTAAAAACACATACATATTCGGATATATATACATATATATATGTATATATGCAAACCCACGGTCAACACCACCATTCATAACAATTGCCTCTTGAACTTATATATATATACGAAGAACACATGTATAATATATATATACCGCAACATAAATATATATATATAACGCAGCACATACACGGTTATATATATACGCAGAACACATGTATATATGTTGAACAATTATGTAACCGAGTACCACACCCCTTGAACTCGATTCC
The DNA here is from genome assembly GCA_024085815.1 of Flaveria linearis. Lineage (NCBI taxonomy): Eukaryota > Viridiplantae > Streptophyta > Magnoliopsida > Asterales > Asteraceae > Flaveria > Flaveria linearis. Next base: position 76,216 of record JABSNV010001300.1, on the reverse strand, counting down.
ATGCTTTCATACCGAACTAACCGCGACCGGAGTTTCGAAACCGTACGTAATCACGTAAGCAATGATCAAGAAGGAACTTAAGAATCGTACCGAGTAGCGATGATCAACGATTGATAACAAAGGTATCTCCACGATGAAACGGGGGCTGCGGTTACGGTTTGGCCTAGAGATGAGGGCTCCTAGAGGTGTTGTTGTCGCCGGAGAAAGTCACAACCGAGAGCCGAAGGTAGAGGACCACAATGGAAGGTTGTTGCAATTTCAAATGAGGGCTATCGAGAGGTGAACCGCTGTTGTTTGTATTCAGTTTAGTATGCGATAGGGAGGGGATTTAAAGAACAAGGAGGTAGTCGGTTATGGTGATCCGAGGGGGAAGGGGTTCGGTTATCAATTTGGATTTTTTTTATTATTTAACATAATGGTCCCTCCACTTCACCTAATTTACATCACTAACATAATGGTCCCTACACTTCACCTAATTTACATCACTAACATAATGGTCTCTCCACTTCACCTAATTTACATAACTTGCATTGAAGTTAGTTTAGTTAAATTAACTTATAGTTAATTACCAATCATAGTTATATTAATAACTAAGATCATTTAATAACAATTAAATTACTTTGTTTTAAAATATTAAAAAGAGGTTGGATTGATGACGGTAATAATGTTAACCAAAAAAAATACGGGTTGTCACATCATCCCCTTGTTGAAAAAATTTTCATCCCGAAAATTAGAACATGAGCGTCAAGTTCACAACGAACATCAGATTTAACAGTGACAACAGAAGAGTGTTTAGAATCTTGCACAGGATAGGGTTTCTGGGGTTTCTGAAATAAATTCAAAACACGGGACGTGAGGTTTCGCACGAGTTGTGACATTATCCCTTTGTTGAAGGGAATTTCGTCTCGAAATTGTAAGGAAAAGGTATCTCGAGAATGAATACCTTAAGAAGTAGGTGTCTGATCATTGAACAGTTGTGGGTACTTCTTCTTCATCTGATCTTCGCGTTCCCAGGTAAACTCTGGTCCACGCTTTGAGTTCCATCAGACTTTGACAACAGGGATGCGACTGTGTTTGAGTGTCTTGACCTCTCGATCCATAACTTCCACTGGTTTCTCGATGAAACGTAGTTGTTCGTCAACATGTATCTCGTCTAGAGGAACGACGAGAGTCTCGTCTGCAAGGCATTTCCTCAGGTTTGAAACATGAAACACATCGTGTACTCCACTGAGTTCTTCAGGTAGGTTCAACTGATAGGCTACGGGGCCAACCCGTTTGACAATCTCAAACGGTCCCACGTACCTAGGGTTTAGTTTTCCACGTTTCCCGAAACGAATCACACCTTTCCAAGGTGACACTTTCAAAAGCACTTTGTCACCTATTTGAAATTCCAATGGTTGACGACGCTTATCGGCTTAACTCTTCTGTCGGTCACGTGATGCGGCCATACGGTTACGGATCTACACGATCTTCTCAGTCATCTCGTGCACAAGTTCAGGACCGGTAAGTTGACTTTCTCCAACTTCCGCCCAGCAAATAGGTGACCGGCACTTACGCCCATACATTGCCTCAAATGGAGCAGCTTTGATCGACGTGTGATAGCTATTATTGTATGAAAACTCCACTAATGGTAAATGAGTTTCCCAACTGCTGCCGAAATCAATCACACAAGCGCGCGACATGTCTTCCAAGGTCTGAATCGTACGCTCACTCTGGCCATCAGTTTGAGGATGATATGCCGTACTCATGTCTAGCCGTGTACCCAATGCTCGTTGTAATGATTGCCAGAAATGTGAAGTGAATCGTGCGTCACGATCAGAGATAATGGAAGTTGGCACACCGTGCCGAGAGACTATTTCCCTTAGGTAGATACGAGTCAACTTCTCCATTCGGTCAGTCTCCCTAATTGGTAGGAAGTGTGCAGATTTTGTCAAACGATCTACAATTACACAAATGGTATCGCATCCGCTGGGAGTCCGAGGCAGTTTCGTGATAAAGTCCGTAGATATCTGCTCCCACTTCCATATCGGAATTTCTAGTTGTTGAAGTAAACCAGATGGTCGTTGATACTCCACCTTAACCTTAGAACAGGTTAAGCATCCGCTTACGTAAGTGGCAATGTCAGCTTTCATGTTTGGCCACCAGTAAAGGACTTTTAGATCGTGATACATCTTGTCTGAACCCGGATGAATAGAGTATCGTGACTTATGAGCTTCGTCCATAACCAGCTCTCGTAGGTCTCCATACAAAGGAACCCATATTCGGTCCATGAAGTAGCGGATTCCGTCAGATTTGACCTCTAATTGTTTCTCCATGCCTCGTAGTGATTCGACTTTCAGGTTCTCGTCTTTCAAAGCTTCAAGTTGAGCATTACGTATTTGATCGGGTAATCTAGTGTGATTGGTGAGTTGTAATGCTCGAACTCGCTTCGGCTTAGGTGTCTCCTTTCGACTTAAGGCGTCGGCTACTACGTTAGCCTTACCCGGATGATATTTGATTGCACAGTTGTAGTCATTCAACAACTCGACCCAATGACGTTGTCTCATGTTCAGCTCCTTCTGTTCAAAGATGTGCTGGAGACTCTTGTGATCGGTGTAAATGGTGCACTTGGTACCGTACAAGTAGTGTCTCCATATCTTGAGCGCAAACACAACGACTCCCAACTCTAAGTCATGTGTCGTGTAGTTTTTCTCATGAACTTTCAATTGACGGGAAGCATAAGCAATCACCTTCTCGTGTTGCATTAGCACAAAACCGAGACCTTGAATAGAAGCATCACAATAAACTACAAAATCGTCTGTTCCCTCAGGCAGGGATAGAATCAGTGCCGTACAGAGTTTCTGCTTTAGAACCTGAAATGCGGATTCTTGTTTGTCACCCCAATTGTACGTAGTGCCTTTATGAGTTAACGCGGTGAGAGGTTGAGCAATCTTTGAAAACCCTTCGATGAATCGTCAATAATAGCCAGGCAACCCAAGAAACTGTCGTACCTCAGTCGGAGTCTTAGGTGTAGCCCAGTTCTTGATGGCTTCTATTTTTGCCGGGTCAACATGTATTCCATTCTCATTGACCACATGATCCAAAAATTGGACCTCTCGTATCTAGAAGTCACACTTTGAAAATTTAGCATACAATTGTTCTCGTTTCAGCAGCTCCAGAATCAGTCTAAGGTGGTCCTCGTGTTCTTCCTTATTCTTTGAATAAATAAGGATGTCATCGATGAAGACAATGACGAACTTGTCCAAATAGGGTTTGCACACTCGGTTCATGACGTCCATGAAAACCGCTGGTGCGTTGGTCAAACCGAATGGCATAACCAAAAACTCGTAGTGGCCATACCTAGTTCTGAATGCAGTCTTTGAAATGTCTTCATCACGAACCCTTAGTTGATAATATCCCGACCTCAGGTCTATCTTGGAATAGAAACTCGACCCTTGAAGCTGATCGAACAAATCATCGATGCGTGGAAGAGGATAACGATTCTTAACCGTTGCTTTGTTCAATTCCCTATAATCAATACACATACGAAAAGTTCCATCCTTCTTCTTGACAAACAGGACTGGGGCTCCCCACGGTGACGAGCTAGGTCTGATAATCCCTTTATCCAACAGCTCCTGCAATTGCGTAGACAGCTCTTGCAGTTCTTTTGGAGCTAATCTGTACGGTGCTCTCGCGATAGGTGCGGCTCCAGGTACCAAATCAATCTGGAATTCGACTTGGCGATGCGGTGGGAGACCAAGTAGGTCTTCAGGGAAAACCTCGGAATAATCACGGACGACAGGGATATCTTCAATCTTCTTTTCCTCAGCTTCTTTTTCAGTGACCATAGCAAGGAAAGCTATATGACCCTTGCGTAAGCACTTCTGGGCTTTCATGTAGGAGATGATTCCTGAGACTGTACCACTCTTTTCGCCCTGAACTGACAAAACCTCACCACTAGAAAGTGGTACACGAACAATTTTCTCACCACAGATGATCTCAGCTTGATTCTTGGATAACCAGTCCATACCAATAACTACATCGAAGCTACCAAGTATGACAGGCATCAGATCTATATCTAACTCATGTCCAGATAATCCTAGTTTACATCCCTTAATGATGTGAGTTGCCTCAATTAGTTTCTCGAGCTAATTCTACAGTGTAACTAGGTTCCATATCAACTAAGGTTACATTTAGAAGCTTAATAAACTTGTTTGAAACAAAACTCTTGTCAGCACCGGTATCAAACAGTATAGAAGCAAAACAACCATTCAGAGGAAACGTACCAGTAACCCTATTCTGATCATTCCGTGCTTCACCAGAACCAATCATGAAAGCTCAACCTTTAGCGCCATTTCAGTTGTTGTTGTTCCCATTATTTCCCCTGTTGCCATTCTTCAATTGTGGGCAATCCTTCCGGTAATGGCCCTCTTTACCACACTCAAAACAGCCTCTGGTTGCTTCGCCCTGTCGTGGTTGTTGAGTTTGTTGTCTGGTCATCAGTTCACCCTTGCAGTCTTTAGCAGCATGATCCATCTTTCCACACCTTTGACAACGGAATCGGTCACGCTGGCCATGATGATGAAAATTGCACTTGTTACACTTTGGATACTTGCCAACATAGCCACTCGATCCTTGTCCACCGTTGTTGTTGTTCTGGTTGGTATTGGTGAAGTGTCGGGGTGAATCAAATTTCCTGATTTGATGCTGAGGCTGATTTAAGTTGGAAGTCTTGCCAGACGCACCGTCCCATTTCCGCTTGTTATCAGATGAACTAGTTGTAGTTCCAGGTTTAGGCAGAGTACCTTGGGCTACTGCCTGATCAGTAAGTTTGTGAGCCAGACGAATCGCTTGCTGAATGGTGATTGGGTCTGCAGCTATGACACTGGCTTGAATTTGAGGAGCTAACCCTTTAATATACCTTTCTATCCTCTTGTAGGCCGGGGTCACCATTTGAGGACATAAGGCAGCCAACTCGTGTGAACGAGTTGTATACTCCTCTATTTCAGATCCAACCATTTTTAGGTTCCAAAACTCCGTTTCTAGTTTCTGGATTTCATTTCTGGGACAGTACTCTTCCTTCAATAGTGTCTTGAAGTCTTCCCAAGGTAAGTTGTTAGCAGCTTTCAATCCTAGAGTCAGAGCTTAGGAATTCCACCAGGTTAGAGCAGGCCCTTCCAAAGTGCCAGACGTATACTTGACACGGTTTTCCGTCGGACAGTTACACATTGCAAAGGCAGATTCCAGTTTCTTAATCCAACGGAGGAGGGTAACAACACCCTCAGAACCCTTAAAGGAATGGGGCTTGCAGTCCATGAACATCTTGAAAGTGCAGACTGCTTGACCTCCTTGATTTTGGTTCTGGTTGATATTGTTGTTTTGATTTTGGTTCCTCGTCTGTTCGTATGCCGTGAGCGCTTCAGTAACACGCTCATTTACGATGGCATCAAGCTCAGCTTGCGTCAGGTTAATGTTTCCTCGTCCAGTTGGACATCCAGGTCTTCTTCCAGACATGATTCTTCAATTCATAATACACGACAATCACTATCGAATAATAACTATTGATAAAAATAAATTGTTTCATACTAGTAAGAATGGTGGATTTGTTTGCATATCGATAGTGAGGTTTTATGAGAGCCGAGACCTCATGTCTCCAAGTATAGAAATGAAAATTTGTACTGATTATGACTGTTATCACCCTATAGAGTTGCCAGAATTCTCATGCATGACAAATTACAATTATGTGTGCATCCGTGATTCTAATTTGCTTTGCATGGTTATTCATGGTTCCTTCCATTCAAGATAACATACCTTGTCAAGTACCGAGTGCTATCTGTTAAGACTAGCGAAGATGATAGGGCATGTTGGAAGTAGAAACAAGTACAATAGTGTTGGAAAAGTAATGTGCGTTGTTCTCTTTGTTCGTCGTCGTTTGGTTTGTCGTGTTTGTTAGAAAAGAGTTTCATGTTCCCAAGTGGTAATGTTAGGTTCAAGTTGTCATTGCTTTAACTCCGGGAGTTAAGAAACAAGTGTAGATGTTGGGAGTAAGCGAGCGGACTCTCCGCCCCTCTCTGTTAGTCGAGGATGATACAGGTGATATAGATAGTGCGGGTAATGTTTGATCGTTCAGTAATGTAATGTTAGCATGCCGGGAGAATGTTCGTACAACAGTTGCAATCATGTAAGAGTGTCTGTGCAATACTAGTGTTGTGTCTAAGGCTATAGTCTAGATGCAGATGCAATCCTAGTTCTCTATAACCAGTGGCTCTGATACCAATCTGTCACACCCTCAATTTCCACAAACGGGGTTTTACCGTTAGGCGTGTGACATACCAGGATCTCAGACACGGTCATATCAAACGACACTATATGAGTTTAAAAATAAACATTTGACTTAAATCAGAGTAACATAAAAGAAATGAATAACAGTGCGGAAGCGAATAAACGAAATGTAAACAATACTGAAAGTCTGAAATGCTAAGTCAAAACAATGTCTAATGCAAAGTAAATGGATCTGATGAATGCATGTCCTGAGTGCGTTCCTTAATCGTGCATCATGAGATTAAGCGTTCCTGTTACCTGAGAAAACATGCTAAAGTGTGTCAACATAAAGTTGGTGGCACACCCCCGCTGATAGCGGAAACACGGGGATGCGAGCTAGACGGGATGTCATAACACATGGTTAACAATAGAGATGCAATATATATGTAATTGATGACATAGCGTGTCATGACGACACCCGGCATAAATGGAGACTTGTGTCGTGTATAATCAATGTTCACGACAGCATAGCCATAAACATAAACATAAGATGATCTCGTAAACATTGATGTTAACTTGTAGTGTAAATTCCTACAACCCGGGAACAAGTATGCATTGTTCAAGCTTAAGCAAACAAAATGTTCCAAAAGTATCAATGTTTAACAAGATGCTAATTCCTCCAAAATGCATCCTAGGGTCTCCTCTAAAGGCAGCATTCCTAGAACTTCAATTACCTTGATTACCTGAAAAGAGATGCTCAAAACGGTCAACATAATTGTTGGTGAGCTTCGCAGGTTTTAAGTAATAAAGGATGTTAAGATGAAAACAGTAAGTAGGTTTAATAAAAACTACCGCAACTACACTTATGCGTAGGCGGTTTTACCAGTTATAAATGACTACAGCCAAACCTAATCATCGGTTCCACACGGAAATTGGTGGCTGTAAAGAGAGCATTCTCAACAGTAAATAGTTTAATAAGACGTAGCAAGATCCACACAGCGCATACGTATAGTTTATAACCAAACCAATCCTTAGGCCCCATTACCGGGATTAATGGTTATATTGAAAGATCCATATAGAAGAACCACACAGAAGTCCCACACAGGCAAATAGTATCACCAAACAAGTAGCATTATCCAACAAGTAGTAAAGCATCTAACAAGTAGTAAGCATCCCATGAGTTTCACATGACGTAGCAAGATCCACACAGCGCATACGTATAGGTTACAACCAAACCAGTCCTTAGGTCCCAATACCGGGATTAATGGTTGTATTGAAAGATCCACACAGAAGATCCACACAGAAGTTCCACACATAAGTCCCACACAGAAGTCCCACACAGAAGTCCCACACAGCCGAGGCATCCAACAACAATAGCATTCACAGGTAGGGTCAATCAACACATAATATCAAATAGTCGCACATAGTATTATGATACCACTAAGTGACATACATAGTGGTAACATAGCATGTAGTTCAAGTTCATATAGCATCAATCAACAAGACAAACAAGGTAAGATACTTATAGAAGTAGCAGCCACTTCCACCAAGGAAGGTGCTTGAAAACAAGTTAAGTAGGTGAGCATTCTTTTCCCCCAAGTTGAAAATATTTAAAAGGTTTTATAAAAGTAAAAAGGGGCCACGAAACTCACAGTATAGAAGATAGGTTCCAATGGTGGTAGATTCCAAGGGTAAGATGCTATGAACCGTCAAACACCTATTGACAGTTACTGACAAGCATTAATAATGATCATAAAGCATAAGATGATGTTTAATAGGTTCGGGCAGTTTTGGTTCGGTCATGGGTAGCACACACACAAGCAGGCATACACATATCAGACCTTATGTAGGTCCAAGTACTAAGAATAGTCCCAAATGGATTGTCGGTAGTTGTAAAAGGTTAGGTTATTTTGTATGGAAATAGTTTGTGCCTGTTGATAGCGTTGACTTTAATCTTTGTGGTCAAGCTATGACACTCTTATTGATGTTACCTTATCATCATAAGACCTCTAGAAAGGGGAATTCACACACACACACACATCATCATTCACACAACAGGATCGGACACACGAATCAATCCTCCATTCGCACGAATGGACCTTCAGTCGCACGAATCAACTTCACTCGTGTGATTGAACCTTCATTCGTACGACTGGCCTTTCATTCATGCGACTCAATCACAATCACACACACATTCACTCGCATGGACTCAATCGCACACACATTCAATCGCACACATCCAGGCGCATGACTTAGTCGTACGATTCACCCCAGTCGCACCACTCAGTCTCACGATCGACTCAGACGCATAGACTCAGTCGCATACACATTCAATCGTACACACCCAGGCGCATGACTCAGTCGTATGACTCACCCCAGTCGCACCACTCAGTCGGACGATGGACTCAGATGCATAACTCAGTCACACGACTCACCCCAGTCGCACGGCTCAGTCGGCCGAAAGACCCAGTCTCCCTGTACAGCAGGTCGCGACTGCTGAGACCTCGAGCAGCGTCCAGCTGCTCCAAGCACGGGTTTCACACGCCAAGAACCTCCAGAATACCTATTCTAACATGTCTAAACAAGATGCACACTCGGAAACGCAACACACAAGCCCACACGACCTCATGTGCTCGGATGAACCCGAGCACCCGAAACCTTAGAAAATCGCAGCTGTAAATTAAGCAAAAATGGACAACCGTGGTCGTCTACCTGCTTGAAACGGGATGTCTAAGCTGTAACCGAGGTCTAGCCGACAAAAACGAGACAAATCGGGGCAATTTTGGTGCTAGGTTGAAGAAGAAGAAGAAGAAGCGTAGAAGAGGAAGAAGAGAGCAGATGGTGAAGATGGTGAAGTGTTGGGCTGGTGGATGGGTATTTATACCCAGCCCCAGTTTGGCCATTGTCAAGTTTAGTCCCTGCACTTAAGCCCCGTGTCCCCAATTTCATTTAGGTAGAAAACGATGTAAAAACGCGCGTTATGCCGATTATAATGATGTGTTTAAGGTTGTTTGTAGCATTTCACATAATATAGCTAGTGATGTTGTCGGTGCTATTCATAAGCGTTTTAAATGATATGGATATAATTATTGATAACATCACTGAAATGGATAATAGACTAAACATGATATCCTCACAAATAGTCTATGAAGGTGAGGAACGAATGTTCTAAGGATAGTTAATGCAATTTCACGTTAAATGACGGACCTTGAAGTGACAGATGTCACAGTATCCCCCAGTTGAGAGAATTTCATCCCGAAATTCAACTGGTGCTAGGTCCAAGCGCGTCATCCTCGAATAGACGTGGATACTTGAGCTTCACCCGATCCTCTCATTCCAACGTGAATTCCGGTCCCCTTTTGGAGTTCCATCTCACGCGAACAATCGGTATTTTGCTGCGTCTCAAGCGTTTGACCTTTCGGTCCATGACCTCTATAGGTTCCTCAATGAAATGAAGCTTTTCGTTGGTATTGATTTCCTCAATTGGTACGTGTAAGGACTCGTCGGCCAAACACTTCTTGAGGTTCGACACGTGAAAAGTATCATGTACACCACTGAGTTCTTGTGGCAACCTCAATCGGTAAGCCATCGGGCCGATTCTTTCTGTAATCTCGAATGGTCCTATGTATCGAGGGGCTAACTTCCCTTTCTTTCCAAATCGTACAATTCCCTTCCGGGGAGAGACTTTGAGTAGTACATGATCTCCAACATTGAATTCTAGAGGCTTCCGACGGTTGTCGGCATAACTCTTTTGGCGATCTCTTGCAGCTTTTAGTCTGTCTTGGATTTGAAAAAAAATCTTGTCAGTTGTCTCTTGAATGATCTCTGGGCCCGTAAGCTGGCTCTCATCAACTTCAGCCCAGCAAACTGGGGATCTACATTTCCACCCGTACAATGCTTCAAATGGTGTGCATCCAATGCTTGTATGATAGCTGTTATTGTAGGAGAACTCAATCAATGGTAAATGAGTGTCCCAGCTGCCACTAAAATCGATTTACACAAGCTCTGAGCATATCTTCCAATGTTTGTATGGTTCGTTCACTTTAGTCATCTGTTTGTGGGTGATAGGCGGTACTCATATCTAATCGAGTGCCCATCGCTTTCTGTAACGTCTGCCAAAATCGTGAAGTAATTCGGCTGTCTCTGTCGGATATGATTGACATCGGTACCTCGTACCGTGTCATGACCTCTTTGATGTACAACCTTGCTAGCTTATCCATTTTATAGTCTTCATGGATGGGCAAGAAGTGAGCGGATTTTGTCATTCGATCCACCACGACCCATATCGAGTCGTGTCCGCTAGGCGTTCTCGGGAGTTTAGTAATAAAATCCATGGCTATGTTCTCCCATTTACACTCGGGAATTTCAGGTTGCTGCGATAATCCCGATGGTTTTTGATGTTCAGCCTTAACTTTCGAGCACGTCAAGCATCGGCTTACATACATAGCAATGTCTCTCTTCATGCCTGGCCACCAGTATAGATCCCTAAGATCGTGATACATACTGCACCAGGATGAACAGAATATCGTGTCTTATGCGCTTCCTCCATGATCAGGGTACGAACATCTCTCCATTTGGGTACCCATATGCGATCCATGAAGTACTGTATGCCATCATCCTTGCAATTCGTCTGTTTGTCTAACCCTCAGAACTCTTCTCTCGCGAGGTTTTCTTCTTTCAATGCTTCCCTTTGTGCAAGTTGGATCTGAGCTTTCAAGTTCATCTGAATAGTCAATCCCAAAGCTCGAGCATGTAGTGGTTCCACGCGCTCTTTACGACTTAGGGCGTCAGCCACCACATTTGCTTTCCCCCAATCAAACTTCTTGTCTTTCTGAGTCATCAAGGTTAACGGTTTGGCAACCTTTGAGAAATTTGCAATGAAGCGACGATAGTATCCGGCCAAACCTAAGAATTGCCGTATCTCCGAAGGTGTCTGGGGTGCATCCCAGTTCTTCCCTGCTTCAATCTTTCCGGGATCTACATGAATCCCACTTTCGTTAACCACCTGACCCAGAAACCTCACTTTTCGAAGCCAAAACTCGCACTTCGAGTACTTGGCGTAAAGTTTCTCTTCTTGCAATAGGCTCAGTATGGCCCGAAGTTGTTCCTCGGAGTCTTCTTTCGATCGAGAATATATAAGTATATCGTTGATGAACACATCACAAATTTATCCAAGTAAGGTTTGCATACTCGGTTCATCAGGTCCATGAACACAGCTGGTTCATTAGTCAGTCCGAACGGCATGACTAAGAACTCATAATGCCTATAACGAGTCCTGAATGATGTTTTCGGTATGTCATCCTCAAAACTCTTAGTTGATGATATCCAGAACGGAGATCAATCTTGGAGAAATATGAAGCTCCTTGTAACTGGTCAAATAAATCATCGATTCTGGGTAAAGGGTACCGATTCTTCACAGTCAACTTGTTCAACTCGCGAAAATCGATGCACATGCGGAACGACCCGTCTTTCTTTTTGACAAATAGGACCGGTGCTCCCTATGGAGAATGACTCGGTCGAGTAAAACCCTTCTCCAGTAGTTCCTGTAATTGGCTAGATAATTCTTGTATTTCAGACGGCGCTAACCGATACGGTACTTTTGCTACCGGCGTAGCTCCAGGAACTAACTCGATACGAAATTTCCACCTGTCGTGGAGGAGGCAATCCCGACAAGTCATCAGGAAATACTCCTGGAAGATCTCGTACTATAGGAATATCTACCAACTTGTTGCCTTCTTCTTTCTTTTCCATTACACGGGCCCGAGATGCGTAACACTGCTTTCGTAAACATCGTCGTGTCTTCATGCAAATGATAAGCTTTAGAGTTCTTCCCGGTCGTTCTCCTTGTATCTTGAGTACCTCCTCGTTTGGTATGGGGATTCGTACTACTTTCTCCCGACCAACAATCTCGTCTCCGTGCTTCGACAACCAATCCATTCCCACAATCACATCGAAGCTCCCCAACTCGACAGGTATTATGTCTATGTCGGAGGCATGGTTCTCCAATATCCTGGAGCACTCTCTAAAAAATCTCATCTGATTGTACACTCTACCGTTGGTCATTTCTACAGAGAAGCTAGTCTCTTGTCTACTAGGGTTCAAGGCAAGCGTGTGTACAAAGTCAGAAGATATGAAAGTATTGTCTGCTCCAGTACCAAACAATTTGAAGGCAAAGGGGTGGTTGAGCAAATACGTACCTGTATCAACATTCGGGTCCTGACGGGCGTCATTTGCTCCGATAACAAATGCACGTCCTCTGGCAGCACTTCTTTGATTCCCTTGGCCTGGGTTGCCAGCTATGGCCATCACTTGCTGCTGGTTATTCCCTTGTTGACCCGGTGCCCTATTCAGTCTGGGGCACATGTTCCGGTAGTGACCAAGACCTCCACACTCATAACAAGCCCTGGCATTCCCGGCGGGGTTAGCCGCGTTGACGAGTGTCACCAGGTTCGATGCAACTCTACAATCTCTCGCTAGGTGCCCCGGGTGCCTACAGTTCGCACACGCCCGACACGGCATTGCTGGGGGGTGATGAAGGTTGCACCTGTCACATTTGGGGTGTGGGCCAGCATATTCTTTCTTTCCCTGAGTCACAACCCAAAATTTTGGGTCGTCTTGGCCTTCTTATCAAACCTTCCGGCGTTAGACCGGCTCGTTTCCCCAACCTCCTTTCTCTTCTCTGTTCCTTGGTTATACTGATCATTAGTATCATTACTCCTGTGGAATTGATGATTCAGAAGAGTGTCGCTCACTTGAGTCACTATAGTTGGAATCAGTGCGGCTAGTTACTGAGCGATCATAGCAGGTATATCAGGGTTTTCAGTTTCCTGGTTGTCGCCAGCTGGGGCGCCACCTGTTCTTGGTGATCTACCCCTACCTCTGCCTTGTGGGGTCTCACCATCTTGGTTGGTACCACATGTGACTCTTCGAGGCGGCATCTTCTAATCATAGAAAGGTGCAAACATGTAAACTTTAGTCACTTCTAAGATACACGTATGATTCCACTCATCAAGTTCCAATAACCCATGCTTCGGTCCATCAAGATCATCACGTAGCCCAGTTTAAGCACATTCTTAGTACACCGGTGATGCTTATATATAGGGTTCCCCGCAGCGTTCCCACCACATCCACGATACACCTTGAATGACACTTAAACCGGTTACACGACATCCTAATTTTCCTTAGCATCATCCCATAAAATAACGTAGTGTATGTGTAGAGGGTGTCATCACTCCTCTATATTTCCTGTAGTCCACTTTCATTTTAAGCATTCAATCAGTTCCTTAGTTACTGAGAGGCTAAGTGGAGGAATGTCTCATAAAAAATAAGATCAATGTCATGATTGGAAATACCATGAAGGCTTTAAGTAGGACAGGACTTAGGTAATAGTAGGTGTTAGTAATGTTACGTTACCCTTAATAAGGTCTTACTAGAATTATGATCCTAGCACCTTAGGGTATAGAATAGAAATCTAGTAATACTCATGATCGTTACCTCATGGTATGATTAGCCAGACTTCTCATGCACGGCGAATTGCAATTACGTGTGCACCCGTATTGGTAATTTGCCTTGCATGGTCACCCTTAGCTTCACTTACTCCAAGTTAACATCATAGTATTATCCACATTCATCAAGCACAAATTAGGTAATGTCCTCATGTCCCTGAGCCAATAGTATTCCAATAGTAGTATGTAATAGCAAGTAACTCTAAGCACATAAGCACAATATGTCTGATGATAGCTGCCTACCCTTCATACTTTCAGGATTTCAGGCATAACCATGTTAGGGTCGGATTTAGTATCCGAGATCGACGCTACATGTGATCACCGAAGTTCCCTTCTGTTTAGGTATCTCGACCTAATGATATGATGTTGTGCGCATACAACGTAAGGTTCCAGTATAAGGGTATCCCATGGAGAAAGACTAAGAATAATAATGTCTTCCTCAGGATGATCAGATAGCAAGCACATATGCATAGCATCAGGTATAGTGACAAGAAACAAGCGTAGAGGAACATACATGTAATATTAGATGCAAGCCAGTCCTAGCACGCATTCTACATGAAGGTTCCTAGGTTATAGTCTAGGTCAAGTGTAATTGCCTAATTCTCTATAACCAATGACTCTGATACCAGTCTGTCACACCCCCGCTGATAGCGAAAACACGTGGATGCGAGCTAGACGGGATCGTCATAACACATGGTTAACAATAGAGATGCAATATATATGTAATTGATGACATAGCGTGTCATGACTACACCCGACATAAATGGAGACTTGTGTCGTGTATAATCAATGTTCACGACAGCATAGCCATAAACATAAACATAAGATGATCTCGTAAACATTGATGTTAACTTGTAGTGTAAATTCCCACAACCCGGGAACAAGTATGCATTATTCAAGCTTAAGCAAACAAAATGTTCCAAAAGTATCAATGTTTAACAAGATGCTAATTCCTCTAAAATGCATCCTAGGGTCTCCTCTAAAGGCAGCATTCCTAGAACTTCAATTACCTTGATTACCTGAAAAGAGATGCTCAAAACGGTCAACATAATTGTTGGTGAGCTTCGCAGGTTTTAAGTAATAAAAGATGTTAAGATGAAAACAGTAAGTAGGTTTAATAAAAACTACCGCAACTACACTTATGCGTAGGCGGTTTTACCAGTTATAAATGACTACAGCCAAACCTAATCATCGGTTCCACACGGAAATTGGTGGCTGTAAAGAGAGCATTCTCAACAGTAAATAGTTTAATAAGACGTAGCAAGATCCACACAGCGCATACGTATAGTTTATAACCAAACCAATCCTTAGGTCCCATTACCGGGATTAATGGTTATATTGAAAGATCCACACAGAAGAACCACAAAGAAGTCCCACATAGAAGTCCCATACAGAAGTCCCACACAGAAGTCCCACACAGCCAAATAGTATCACCAAACAAGTAGCATTATCCAACAAGTAGTAAAGCATCCAACAAGTAGTAAGCATCCCATGAGTTTCACATGACTTAGCAAGATCCACACAGCGCATACGTATAGCTTACAACCAAACCAGTCCTTAGGTCCCAATACCGGGATTAATGGTTGTACTGAAAGATCCACACAGAAGTTCCACACAGAAGTCCCACACAGAAGTCCCACACAGAAGTCCCACACAGAAGTCCCACACAGCTGAGGCGTCCAACAACAATAGCATTCACAAGTAGGGTCAATCATCACATAATATCAAATAGTCGCACATAGTATTATGATACCGCTAAGTGACATACACAGTGGTAACATAGCATGTAGTTCAAGTTCATATAGCATCAATCAACAAGACAAACAAGGTAAGATACTCATAGAAGTAGCAGCCACTTCCACCAAGGAAGGTGCTTGAAAACAAGTTAAGTAGGTGAGCATTCTTTTCCCCCAAGTTGAAAATATTTAAAAAGGTTTTATAAGAGTAAAAAGAGGCCACGAAACTCACAGTATAGAAGATAGGTTCCAATGGTGGTAGATTCCAAGGGTAAAATGCTATGAACCGTAAACACCTATTGACAGTTACTGACAAGCATTAATAATGATCATAAAGCATAAGATGATGTTTAATAGGTTCGGGTAGTTTCGGTTCGGTCGTGGGTAGCACACACACAAGCAGGCATACACATATCAGACCTTATGTAGGTCCAAGTACTAAGAATAGTCCCAAATGGATTGTCGGTAGTTGTAAAAGGTTAGGTTATTTTGTATGGAAATAGTTTGTTCCTGTTGATAGCGTTGACTTTAATCTTTGTGGTCAAGCTATGACACTCTTATTGATGTTACCTTATCATCATAAGACCTCCAGAAAGGGGAATTCACACACACACACACATCATCATTCACACACACACGCACACATCATCATTCACACAACAGGATCGGACACACGAATCAATCCTCCATTCGCACGAATGGACCTTCAGTCGCACGAATCAACTTCACTCGTGCGATTGAACCTTCATTCGTACGACTGGCCTTTCATTTGTGCGACTCAATCACAATCGCACACACATTCACTCGCATGGACTCAATCGCACACACATTCAATCGCACACATCCAGGCGCATGACTCAGTCGTACGACTCACCCCAGTCGCACCACTCAGTCTCACGGTAGACTCAGACGCATAGCCTCAGTCGCATACACATTCAATCGTACACACCCAGGAGCATGACTCAGTCGTACAACTCACCCCAGTCGTACCACTCAGTCGCACGATGGACTCAGACGCATAACTCAGTCGCACGACTCACCCCAGTCGCACGGCTCAGTCGGCCGAAAGACCCAGTCGCCCTGTACAGCAGGTCGTGACTGCTGAGACCTCGAGCAGCGTCCAGCTGCTCCGAGCACGGGTTTCACACGCCAAGAACATCCAGAATACCTATTCTAACATGTCTAAACAAGATGCACACTCGGAAACGCAACACACAAGCCCACACGACCTCATGTGCTCGGATGAACCCGAGCACCCGAAACCCTAGAAAATCGCAGCTGTAAATTAAGCAAAAATGGACAACCGTGGTCGTCTACCTGCTTGAAACGGGATGTCTAAGCTGTAACCGAGGTCTAGCCGACAAAAACGAGACAAATCGGGGCAATTTTGGTGCTAGGTTGAAGAAGAAGTAGAAGAAGCGTAGAAGAGGAAGAAGAGAGCAGATGGTGAAGATGGTGAAGTGTTGGGCTGGTGGATGGGTATTTATACCCAGCCCCAGTTTGGCCATTGTCAAGTTTAGTCCCTGCACTTAAGCCTCGTGTCCCCAATTTCATTTAGGTAGAAAACGAGGTAAAAACACGCGTTATACCGATTATAATGATGTGTTTAAGGTTGTTTGTAGCATTTCACATAATATAGCTAGTGATGTTGTCGGTGCTATTCATAAGCGTTTTAAATGATATGGATATAATTATTGATAACATCACTGAAACGGATAATAGACTAAACATGATATCCTCACAAATAGTCTATGAAGGTGAGGAATGAATGTTCTAAGGATAGTTAACGCAATTTCACGTTAAATGACGGACCTTGAAGTGACGGATGTCACAGTTGGCGAGTTCACAGGTTTTATCACAGATATAAATGTTTGTAACTGTTCGAATGGTATAGTAATTAAAGCATATCGATAGGTAGCTAGCCTATAAACAAGTTACTTAGCATTTCGAACCGAAGCTGACTGTTTGTATGTTCGTATGTTTGTATGTTTTTTGCCTTCCCGTCACGTCTCACCAGACAGTGACAAATGTTAGGTCAATAATGCACCCGTTTGACCTCCAATCAAGCTAGCGCGACTAGCCCGGGCGGGGTTTGTCAAACCCAGTAGTACTACTCAGAATTACCTCGCTACACTTTACTAACGGTTCGAGAATGTAAGGACTTTTAAGTGTGTTTGCACTAACGTAAGAGGCGATATCAATAATACTATAAACCATTTTGTAAATATGTTTGCATGTTTTCTCCCCCAAAAAGGAAAAAAGTAAAATAGGGGCCGTGAATACTCACCTTGATTGCACAGTAACAAATAAACGAAAACACCAGTGATTAGAGTTCCGATAAACCTGAATTTCATTTAATATATAATAATTATTAATTACAATACAAGAGTTGTACGGTTTCGTGTTTCACGACTCGGTTACAGTGTCGGTTATCAATTAACTCGCATTCACAAGTAAGCACGACCAACATAACATCACGTACGCATAAAACTCAATTATTCCCACGTATTTGCGACATTACATTTATTTATTATTTATACATTTTAATTATATAAATTTATATTGTAGAACCAACATTATCTAATACATACAATACACCCACAATATACTTATCACATACGTATATATGCATATTTATATGGTATATATACATATATATACGTATATCATAAACACACAATGCATACGTATAATATTTATAAGATATATCATGCACCACTTTCTCATATGCACATATAATGATTTATATGCACACCCTTGCATATATCTTTTTTGCATATAAATTATGAATCAATCAAGACACACTCTTACATATATTAATTTATGTGCACCAACCTATATATAATCATAATACATACACACGCATTATAGAACTCAAGTGCACATACACGTATACATGCATTATAGAATTTTATGAAGACACGGTTTGTAAACCCCCCCTTTTTTTAAACACAATATGTTATTTAAAGTTTAAATTATCAAAACATAACTTATTCATTTTGTGTGATGACATGTATTCAAGAAATTTTCATAACACACTTTACCACATGCATGCCACATGAAACACAAGTGCACTATGAAATTTCACCATCAAGGTCCTCCATGGGTACCCTCTCGGCAGAAAGAAATAAAGAAAACACACACACCAATTCACACACAAAACACACACCACTAAACAAACTCCTACCCTCCATGCGCCTACCCCGTGCGCCAACTCAAAAATATACATATACACACTCTGAAATCACAAACTAAAAACACACACATATTCGGATATATATATATATATATATATATATATATATATATATATATATATATATATATATATATATATATATATATATATATATATATATATATATATATATATATTGTATATATGCAAACCCACGGTCAACACCACCATTCATAACAATTGCCTCTTGAACTTATATATATATATACGAAGAACACATGTATAATATATATACACCGCAACATAAATATATATATAATGCAGCACATACACGGTTATATATATATACGTAGAACACATGTATATATGTTGAACAATTATGTAACCGAGTACCACACCCCATGAACTCGATTCCATGCTTTCATATCGAACTAACCGCGACCGGAGTTTCGAAACCGTACATAATCACGTAAGCAATGATCAAGAAGGAACTTAAGAATCGTACCGAGTAGCGATGATCAACGATCGATAACAAAGGTATCTCCACGATGAAACGTGTCACACCCCCGCTAATAGCGGAAACACGGGGAATATGAGCTAGACGGGATCGTCATAACACATGGTATATGATAGAGTAGCAATAAAAATATGATGACAAGCGTGTCATGACGACACCCGAACACAAATGGAGACTTGTGTCGTGTATAATCAAAGTTCACGACAGCATAGCCATAAGCACAACATAAATGATCACATAAGCATTAAGGACAACTTGTAATGTAAATTCCCACAACTCGGGAACAAGTATACAAAAGGCCATGTTCAAGCTTTACAAAAGTAATAATCACAAAATGCATCCTAGGGTCTCCTCTAAAAGGCAGCACTCCTAGATCTTCAATTACCTTGATCACCTGAAAAGAGATGCTCAAAACGGTCAACATAATTGTTGGTGAGCTTCGCAGGTTTTAAGTAATAAAAGATGTTAAGATAAAACCAGTAAGATTAATAAGAGCCACCGTAACTATACTTATGTATAGGCGGTTGTACAAGTTATAAGTGGCTACAGCCAAACCTAATGTTCGGTTCCTCACGGGAATTGATGGCTGTAAAGAAAATGTTCTCCAGGTTTTAAATAGTTTATTAAGACTTAGCAAGATCCACACAGCGCATACGTATAGTTTATAACCAAACCAATCCTTAGGTCCATTACCGGGGATTAATGGTTATGTAAAAAGGTTTTCCATGGCATAATAAGTTTAAGGTGACGTAGCAAGATCCACACAGCGCATACGTTTAGGTTACAACCGAACCAATCATTAGGTCCCAATTACCGGGATTAATGGTTGTAGTGGATGATCGGCTTAGAAGAACCACACAGAAGAACCACACAGAAGAACCACACAGAAGAACCATACAGCCGAGAGCATCCAAGGTCAATGGCATCCACGTATAGCATCAATCAACACATAACATAAAGTAGTAGTGTATAATAGGGTGATACCACTAAGTCATACATAGGGGTAACATAGCACATAGTTCAAGTTCACATAGCAGCAATCACAAGGTAAGCAAGTTAAGATACTCATAGAAATAGTAGCCAACTTCCACTAGGGAAGGTGCCTGAAATCAAGTTGTATAGGTGAGCATTCTTTTCCCCCAAGTAGAAAATGTTTAAAAAGGTTTGATGAGAGTAAAAAGGGGCCACGAAACTCACTGAACAGATGATATGCACAATTGATGAAAGATTCCAAGGGTTTGATGCTATGAACCGTCAAACACCTATTGACAATTACTGACAAGCATTAATAATGATCATACAGCATAAGACGATATCAATAGGCTCGGGCAGTTTCGGTTTGGTCGTGGGTGGTACACACACAAGCAGACATACACATCTCAGACTAGGTTATTTTAAATAGTATATGCCTGTTGATAGTGTTGACTTTAATCTTTGTGGTCAAGCTATGACACTTTATTAATGTTACCTTATCGTCGTAAGATCTCCGAAGAGGGGATCCACCCCACACACACACACACTATTAGTCATACAACAGGACCGGACGCACGACTCAATCCTTCCTTCGTACGAATGGACCTTCAGTAGTACGAATCAGCTTCATTCGTACGATTGAACCTTCATTCATGCGACTAAGCATTCAGTCGTACTATGCAAGACTCAGTCATACGACTCAACCTCCATACACATGATTGAGCCTTCATTCGCACGAATCAGCTTCATTCGTGCGATTGAACACTCATTCGTGCGACTGGCCTTTCAGTCGTACGACTCACGCACAATCGCACACAATCTCATTCGCACTGACTCAATCGCACACACATTCATTCAAACAGACTCATTCGCGCACACATTCATTCGCACAGACTCATTCGCATGACTCAGTCGTGCGATTTACCCAACCGCACGGCTGAGCAAGATCTGAGCGAACCAGAGCGATGCCTAACCCAGTCGCACGACGCACCCTAGTCGCACGGTTCAGTCGGCCGAATGGCCCAGTCGCCCTGTACAGCAGGTCACGACTGCACAGACCATTGGGCAGCGTCCAGCTGCTCCGAGCATGGGTTTCACACACCAAAAACCTCCAGAACACTTATCCTAACATGTCTAAACAAGAAGCACACTCAAAAACACAACATGCAAGCCCACACGACCTCTTGTGCTCGGATGAACCCAAGCACCCGAAACCCTAGAAAACGTAGCAGCTAAATCGAGCAAGAAGCGGGTCAAACGAGGTTATCTACCTGCTAGGAGTGAGTATTCATGATGATAACCAAGATTTGACGGTGAAAACACGACAAACGGACCCGATTTCGGTGCTAGTTCGAGAGAGAGTGAAAAAGATGAAGTAGGAGCGATGAAGATGAAGATGATGTGAAGAATGGCTGGGAAATGGGTATTTATACCCAGCCTAGTTTCTCAAAATATCAAGTTTAGTCCTCGCACTTTGCCCCCGGGTTCCCAAATTTTGTTTCGGTTGAAAACGTTATTTATTAGTCTTGTTTTTATTAATGATAAGATGTTGTTAATGATATTTACAATTTAAAAATGGTTTTATACGTGTCAATAGTTTTTATATGAAAATGGTGCGTTTAGTGTTACCGGGGCAATCTTAGATAATGTTTCAAGGTGATGACGATTTAAACTACGATAGTACACGCATAAGGTTAACCAAGCAAGCATATCCACATAGATGGGCTATGAAGGCGAGGGATGACCGACAACAAGACTAACAGACTACGTCGATAGACGGACCTTTGGTGACGGATGTCACAGTATCCCCCAGTTGAGGGAATTTCGTCCCGAAATTCAACTGGTGCTAGGTCCAAGGGCGTCATCCTCGAACAGGTGTGGATATTTGAGTCTCATCTGATCTTCACGTTCCCATGTAAACTCTGGCCCTCCTTTGGAATTCCATCTTATACGAACGATAGGTATCTTGCTGCGCCTCAACTTTTTGACCTTTCGGTCTATGACCTCAATAGGTTCCTCCACAAAATGAAGGCTTTGATCAATCTTGATATCCTTAATAGGCACCTGAAGTGATTCGTCAGCTAACCACTTCTTGAGGTTCGATACATGAAAAGTATCATGTACACTGTTAAGTTCTTGTGGCAACCGTAATCGGTACGCCACCGGACCGATTCTTTCTGTGATCTCGAATGGCCCAACATATCTTGGGGCCAACTTCCCTTTCTTTCCAAACCGTACGACCCTTTCCACGGAGAGACCTTAAGCAACACTCGATCCCCAACGTTAAACTCTAGTGTCTTCCGACGGTTGTCGGCATAGCTCTTTTGACGGTCTCTAGCAGCTTTGAGTCTGTCTTTGATTTGGAAGATCTTATCGGTGGTTTCTTGAATGATTTCGGGACCTGTTAGCTGGATTTCACCAACCTCGGCCCAACATACAGGCGATCTACATTTCCGTCCATACAATGCTTCAAATGGAGCGCATCCAATGCTTGTATGGTAGCTGTTGTTGTAAGAGAACTCAATCAATGGTAAATGAGTGTCCCAGCTACCACCAAAATCGATTACGCAAGCTCTAAGCATGTCTTCCAATGTTTGTATAGTTCGTTCACTTTGGTCGTCTGTCTGGGGGTGATAGGCTGTACTCATGTCTAATCGAGTGCCCATCACTTTCTGTAACGTCTGCCAAAATCGTGAAGTGAATCGACTGTCTCGGTCGGATATGATTGACACCGGCACCCCGTGCCGTGCCACGACCTCTTTGATGTACACCCTTGCCAGCTTATCCATCCTGTAGTCTTCTCGGATAGGCAGGAAGTGAGCGGATTTTGTCATTCGATCCACCACGACCCATATCGAGTCGTGTCCGCTTGGCGTTCTCGGGAGTTTGGTAATGAAATCCATAGTGATGTTCTCCCATTTCCACTCGGGGATCTCAGGTTGTTGCAATAATCCCGATGGTTTCTGGTGTTCAGCCTTGACCTTTGAACATGTCAAGCATTTGCTCACATATATAGCAATGTCTTTCTTCATACCTGGCCACCAGTACAGCTCTTTCAGATCGTGGTACATCTTGTCTGCACCAGAATGAACAGAGTATCGAGTCTTGTGTGCTTCATCCAAGACTAGTGTACATACAGCTCCCCATCTGGGGACCTATATACGATCCACAAAGTTATGTACGTCGTCATCCTTACGAGTCATTTGTTTATCCAACCCTTGGAATTCTTCCCCAGTAAGGTTTTCTTCTTTCAATGCCTCGTTTTGTGCAATTTGAATCTGAGCCTTTAGATTGGTTTGAATAGTCAATCCTGGCGCTCGAGTACGTAATGGTTTCACGCGTTCTTTACGGCTTAAAGCATCAGCCACCACTTTAGCTTTCCCGGGGTGATACCGGATTTCACAATCGTAGTCGCTAAGCAACTCTACCCAGCGTCGCTGTCGCATGTTAAGTTCCTTCTGATCAAGAATATGTTGAAGGCTCTTATGGTCCGTGTAAATGATGCATTTGGTTCCATATAGATAATGCCTCCATATCTTGAGTGCAAACACTACGACACCCAACTCCAAATCGTGAGTTGTGTAGTTCTTTTCATGCACCTTGAGTTGTCGCGAAGCGTAAGCAATTACCTTATCTTTCTGCATTAGTACACAGCCCAAACCTTGATGTGAAGCATCGCAGTACACTACAAAATCGTCAGTTCCGTCTGGAAGAGACAATATCGGTGTGTTGCACAACTTCTCCTTCAATGTTTAGAACGCCTGTTCTTGTGCTTTCCCCCAATCGAACTTCTTGTCTTTCTGAGTCAACAAAGTTAACGGTTGTGCGATCTTCGAAAAGTTCGCAATAAAACGACGGTAATACCCGGCCAATCCTAGGAATTGCCGTATTTCTAAGGGTGTTTGGGGAGTATCCCATTTCTTCACAGCTTCAATCTTACCAGGGTCCACATGAATTCCATCTTCGTTAACCACATGACCCAAAAACCTCACTTCTCGAAGCCAGAATTCACACTTCGAGAATTTGGCGAAAAGTTTCTCTTCCCGCAACAGTTCCAGAATTGCTCGAAGGTGTTCTTCGTGATCCTCTTTTGAACGGGAGTAGATAAGTATGTCGTCTATGAACACGATCATGAACTTATCAAGATAAGGCTTGCACACCCGATTCATCAGATCCATAAAGACAGCTGGCGCGTTGGTCAACCCGAACGGCATGACCAAGAACTCATAGTGCCCGTAACGAGTTCTAAATGCTGTTTTTGGAATATCGTCCTCGAATACTCTTAGTTGATGATAACCAGATCGAAGGTCGATTTTAGAGAAATACGAGGCTCCTTGCAACTGATCGAACAGGTCGTCGATTCTGGGAAGAGGATACCGATTCTTCACGGTCAATTTGTTCAATTCCCTGTAGTCGATACACATACGAAACGACCCGTCCTTTTTCTTGACAAATAATACCGGTGCTTCCCACGGTGAATGACTCGGTCGAATGAAACCCTTCTCCAGTAGTTCCTATAGTTGGCTTGACAACTCTTGCATCTCTGAGGGTGCTAACCGATACGGTGTCTTAGCTATCGGTGTAGCTCCAGGAACCCGCTCTATATGGAATTCCACCTATCGTGGAGGAGGCAATCCAGACAAATCATCAGGGAACACTTCCAGGTAATCCCGTACAATCGGAATGTCTGCCAATTTCGTCTCTTCTTCCTTCTTTTCTACCACGTGAGCCAGAAAGGTGTAACACTGCTTTCGTAGACCTTGGCGTGCTTTCATGCAGGAGATAAGCTTCAAGTTCTTTCCCGGTCGCTCTCCTTGTATTCTGAGTACTTTCCCGTCTGACATGGGAATCCGCACTACTTTATCTCGGCAAACAATCTCGGCTCCATGCTTAGATAACCAGTCTATTCCCACTATTACATCAAAGCTCCCCAACTCAAAAGGTATCAGATCTATGTTGAAGGCCTGGTTTTCCAATATTAGGGTGCAGTTCTTAATAATTTCCTCTGCCTGTTCAACCCTACCATTTGCCATTTCTACAGAGTAACTAGTTTCTAGTCTACTGGTACTCAAATCAAGCATTTGCACAAACTCAGATGATATAAAACTATTGTCTGCCCCAGTATCAAACAGCACAGATGCGAAGTGGTTATTGAGTAAGTGCGTACCCGTGACAACGTTCGGATCTTGACGGGCATCATTAGCTCCAATGACGAAGGCACGACCCCGTGCAGCATTACCTTGGTTTCCTTGGCCTTGAGCACCTGCTATGGCCATTATCTGCTGTTGGTTGTTTCCTTGCTGAACCGGTGCCCTGTTCAGTCGGGGGCACATATTCCTGAAGTGATCGAGGGCTCCACACTCGTAGCAAGCCCTGGCATTCCCAGCGGGGTTAACCGCATTGATGGGTGCCACCAGGTTTGGTGCTACTGTACAGTCTCTTGCTTGATGCCCCGGGCGTCTGCTGTTCAAACACACCCGGCACGGCGTTGCTGGAGGATGGTGAAGATTGCACCTGTCACATCTCGGGTGCGGCCCATCATATTCCTTCTTTCCTTGAGTCACGGCCATAAAGTTTCTGGTCGTTTTGGCCCTCTTATCAAACTTTCCTGTACCGGACCGGCTCGATTCCCCAACTTCCTTCCTTTTCTCAGCTCCCTTACCCAGTACCCCTGTTCTTATCATCTCATCAGTGAGAGCGCCAGCTTTCAGAATCGCGCTCTGAATTGTAAGAGGAGCAG
The DNA here is from genome assembly GCA_024085815.1 of Flaveria linearis. Taxonomy (NCBI): domain Eukaryota; kingdom Viridiplantae; phylum Streptophyta; class Magnoliopsida; order Asterales; family Asteraceae; genus Flaveria; species Flaveria linearis. The sequence continues at coordinate 50,328 of JABSNV010001300.1, read as the reverse complement.
CTGCAGTTACCATTACTCGAATTTGAGGCGCGAGTCCCCAAATGTACCTTTCTATCCTCTTAGATTCCGGAGTGACTAGGTGTGGAACTAGTCTAGCCAGCTCGTGGAATCGGTCAGTATAAGCTGCGTGCCCTGCCCCCACCATAGCATGATTCCAGAACTCATGCTCAAGCTTCTGCATCTCGTTGAGAGGGTAGTATTCCTCGGTAATCAAGGCTTTGAATTCATCCCAGGTCATCTGCATCGCAGATTCCCTTCCCCTAGCCTGAACCTGGGTGTTCCACCAGGTTAGTGCTCTGCCCTGCAGTAAGCACGTAACATACTTGATCCGCTGGCTGTCGAGGCATTCACTGATGTCGATCACAACCTCCATTTTCTCAAGCCATCTAATCAGGGCTATCACCCCACCTTTCCCATCGAAATCCCGGGGCTTACAGGCCACAAATTCCTTATAAGAACAGCCCCGTTCGGCGTTAGCAGCCCCAGCTTCATTACCTGCTGTACCACCATTTCCAGTCTCCTGATTGCTTTCATTCCCAATCAGGTTCCCAGTGTCCTCGTTTTCATTACCACCGTCCCCGTGGGGGTGGTTTTGTTGTTGCAGAGCATCGCTCACCTGAGCTACGATAGTTGGAATCAGGGCAGTCAATTGTTGAGCAATTAAGGCTGCCATATCAGGGTTTCTAGCCCCTTGGTTATTGCCAGAAGGGCCTTCATTTGCTATTGGAGGTCTACCCCTGCCTGTGCCTCTACCCCTCGGGGCTTCACTTCCGCTACTATTGCTGCGGGTAGATCTTCGAGGCGGCATGTTCTATTCATACAAGAGGCAACATATAAGCTTTAGTCACCTTAAGATACACAAGTACTTTGCTTATCAAATTCCAATGTTTCGTGTTCCAGTCAGTCCAGATCACCATGCAGCCCATTTTAAGCATATTCTCGGTATACCGGTGATGTTTATATATAGGGTTCTCCGCAGCGTTCCCACCACACCCACGATGTACCGAGAATGATGCCTAATCCGGTTACATGACATCCGACCTTCCTTCACATCATATCCGTAATAATCCATCAAGTCAACTGAGCCAAAACATGTAATCACGTATAGTCTGGCGGAGGTTGTCTATCTCGCGTCCTTGAAAGGACTCAGACATATCCTCCTCGGGTCGGTCTCAGTTTCTGAGGTCAAGCGCAATGTATGATCTGTGACGATCTTTTCGGGTCTAAATACCCGAATTTGGTTATGATAACTTGGAGCACAGAGGGAACGGAAGATTCAATAGGAAGCACCTCATAGAGGTCGAGCACCAGGGCTCAAACGTAAAGTAAAAGATCACATAACAGAAGGATAACCAAACATGTAAGGAGGAACACATACACGAGATATACAAATGCATAGAAGCTTAAGCATGCAAATCTACATGAAGGTTCCTGGGTTATAGTCTAGGTCAAGTGTAATTGCCGAATTCTCTATAACCAATGGCTCTGATACCAGTCTGTCACACCCCCGCTAATAGCGGAAACACGGGGAATGTGAGCTAGACGGGATCGTCATAACACATGGTATATGATAGAGTAGCAATAAAAATATGATGAAAAGCGTGTCATGACAACACCTGAACACAAATGGAGACTTGTGTCGTGTATAATCAAAGTTCACGACAGCATAGCCATAAGCACAACATAAATGATCACATAAGCATTAAGGACAACTTGTAATGTAAATTCCCACAACTCGGGAACAAGTATACAAAAGGCCATGTTCAAGCTTTATAAAAGTAATAATCACAAAATGCATCCTAGGGTCTTCTCTAAAAGACAGCACTCCTTGATCTTCAATTACCTTGATCACCTAAATAGAGATGCTCAAAACGGTCAACATAATTGTTGGTGAGCTTCGCAGGTTTTAAGTAATAAAAGATGTTAAGATGAAACCAGTAAGATTAATAAGAGCCATCGTAACTATACTTATGTATAGGCGGTTGTACAAGTTATAAGTGGCTACAGCCAAACCTAATGTTCGGTTCCTCACGGGAATTGATGGCTGTAAAGAAAATGTTCTCCAGGTTTTAAATAGTTTATTAAGACGTAGCAAGATCCACACAGCGCATACGTATAGTTTATAACCAAACCAATCCTTAGGTCCCATTACCGGGGATTAATGGTTATGTAGAAAGGTTTTCCATGGCATAATAAGTTTAAGGTGACGTAGCAAGATCCACACAGCGCATACGTTTAGGTTACAACCGAACCAATCCTTAGGTCCCAATTACCGGGATTAATGGTTGTAGTGGATGATCAGCTTAGAAGAACCACACAGAAGAACCACACAGAAGAACCACACAGAAGAACCACACAGCCGAGAGCATCCAAGGTTAATGGCATCCACATATAGCATCAATCAACACATAACATCAAGTAGTAGTGCATAGTAGGGTGATACCACTAAGTCATACATAGGGGTAACATAGCACATAGTTCAAGTTCACATAGCAGCAATCACAAGGTAAGCAAGTTAAGATACTCATAGAAATGTAGCCAACTTCCACTAGGGAAGGTGCCTGAAATCAAGTTGTATAGGTGAGCATTCTTTTCCCCCAAGTAGAAAATGTTTAAAAAGGTTTGATGAGAGTAAAAAGGGGCCACGAAACTCACTGAACAGATGATATGCACAATTGATGAAAGATTCCAAGGGTTTGATGCTATGAACCGTCAAACACCTATTGACAATTACTGACAAGCATTAATAATGACCATACAGCATAAGACGATATCAATAGGCTCGGGCAGTTTCGGTTCGGTCGTGGGTGGTACATACACAAGCAGACATACACATCTCAGACTAGGTTATTTTAAATAGTATGTGCCTGTTGATAGTGTTGACTTTAATCTTTGTGGTCAAGCTATGACACTTTATTAATGTTACCTTATCGTCGTAAGATCTCCGAAGAGGGGATCCACCCACACACACACACACTATTAGTCATACAACAGGACCGGACGCACGACTCAATCCTTCCTTCGTACGAATGGACCTTCAGTCGTACGAATCAGCTTCATTCGTACGATTGAACCTTCATTCATGCGACTAAGCATTCAGTCGTACCATGCAAGACTCAGACATACGACTCAACCTCCATACACACGATTGAGCCTTCATTCGCACGAATCAGCTTCATTCGTGCAATTGAACACTCATTCGTGCTACTGGCCTTTCAGTCGTACGACTCACGCACAATCGCACACAATCTCATTCGCACTGACTCAATCGCAGACACATTCATTCGCACAGACTCATTCGCGCACACATTCATTCGCACAGACTCATTTGCATGACTCAGTCGTGCGATTTGCCCAACCGCACGGCTCAGTCGCACGACGCACTCATACGCCTAACCCAGTCGCACGACGCACCCTAGTCGCACGGTTCAGTCGGCCGAATGGCCCAGTTACCCTGTACAGCAGGTCGCGACTGCACAGACCATCGGGCAGCGTCCAGCTGCTCCGAGCATGGGTTTCACGCACCAAAAACCTCCAGAACACTTATCCTAACATGTCTAAACAAGAAGCACACTCAAAAACACAACATGCAAGCCCACACGACCTCTTGTGCTCGGATGAACCCGAACACCTGAAACCCTAGAAAACGTAGCAGCTAAATCGAGCAAGAAGCGGGTCAAACGAGGTTATCTACCTGCTAGGAGTGAGTATTCACGATGATAACCAAGATTTGACGGTGAAAACGCGACAAACGGACCCGATTTCGGTGCTAGTTCGAGAGAGAGTGATGAAGATGAAGAAGGAGCGATGAAGATGAAGATGATGTGAAGAATGGTTGGGAAATGGGTATTTATACCCAACCTAGTTTCTTAAAATGTCAAGTTTAGTCCCCGCACTTTGCCCCCGGGTTCCCAAATTTTGTTTCGGTTGAAAACGTTATTTATTAGTCTTGTTTTTATTAATGATAAGATGTTGTTAATGATATTTACAATTTAAAAATGGTTTTATACGTGTCAATAGTTTTTATATAAAAATGGCGCGTTTAGTGTTACCGGGGCAATCTTAGATAATGTTTCGAGGTGATGACGATTTAAACTACGATAGTACACGCATAAGGTTAACCAAGCAAGCATACAGGCATAATATCCACATAGATGGGCTATGAAGGCGAGGGATGACCGACAACAAGACTAACAGACTACGTCGATAGACGGACCTTTGGTGACGGATGTCACAAAACTGGGGTTGCGGTTACGATTTGGCCTAGAGATGAAGGCTCCGAGAGGTGTTGTTGTCACCGGAGAAAGTCACAACCGAGAGCCGAAGGTACAGGACCACAATGGAAGGTTGTTTCAATTTCAAATGAGGGCTATCGAGAGGTGAACCGCTGTTTTTTGTATTCAGTTTAGTATGCGATAGGGAGGGGATTTAAAGAACAAGGAGGTATTCGGTTATGGTGATCCGAGGGGGAAGGGGTTTGGTTATCAATTTGGATTTTTTTTATTATTTAACATAATGGTCCCTCCACTTCACCTAATTTACATCACTAACATAATGGTCCCTGCACTTCACCTAATTTACATCACTAATATAATGGTCTTTCCACTTCACCTAATTTACATAACTTGCATTGAAGTTAGTTTAGTTAAATTAACTTATAGTTAATTACCAATCATAGTTATATTAATAACTAAGATCATTTAAAAACAATTAAATTACTTTGTTTTAAAATATTAAAAAGAGGTTGGATTGATGACGGGAATAATGTTAACCTAAAAAATACGGGTTGTCACATCCCAATCTGTCACACCCCAACCTAGACGGCGGAATCGTCGAAGTGTGAGAGTTACGATTGTTCACAGCCACATAATGCTATTATTAATTCCAAATATATTAGTCAAGGTTCATTGGTAACAATACAAGTAAAAGGCTCAAACAAAGATACATCATAAATACTAGGTTGAAAGTAACAAGATCATTGTTTATTTCTCTAAGTCCAGTCCTAAGTGAGATAAGCTTCAAGAGTAGAACACATACTTGTGTTATTCCTGAAACATGTTAAAAGTAAAAGGTCAATATAAAAATGTTGGTGAGCATTCCATAGTTTTCAATACATAGAATATATAAAAGATGGCAATTCAAGTTGTAAGTTAGTGAATAAAGTGATTAGAAATGTTATGAACAATGCATCAATCAAACCTTGACAAAGTTTTACAAGTCTAAAACGTTAAAAGTATATACGATTAGCTAAGTGTACTTGGATCAACCAAGCAGGCTTGTAAGGCCCATAGATCTGTGACGTCGCCAGACTAGCAATAGTTAATGATTGTACATATAACGCCATAACATGGTAACCACAAAGTTCAACTAACCACAACACACAAGTAAATTGCCATAAAGTTTACAAGTTACGAATAAAATTACAAGTGCAATGATATAAGTTAACATGTTTCACCCCAAAGTGTGAAAATAAGAAAAAGGGGTATGAAAATACTCACATGACGTATAAGTATATAAGAGGATTATAAGATTTAACGATGCTCCAACGGATTCTTTTACAAGGTACCTAAACGTATTTATTATAAGGTTAAAGTTCAATAATAAGATTAACAATTAGACGTGAACTAGAGTTTCAATTAAAATTTGGGGGTTTAAATAATTAAGTAAAATAATGAATCGCTTATGTGTTGGTATAATAAAGATGATATGAACCAATTACGAATAATAATGATTAAGAATGATTCAATAATTTAATTTATGTTTTAATAAAGATTAAGTATAAAGTGTGAAAAGAAATAATTAATTTAATTATTAATTATTTAAGATTTGATAAAGATAATTAATTGGATACTTATTAAATGACTTTAAAATTATTTAGAATATTTTATAAAGTTTTGAACTTTTAAATGATTTATTATAAAGATCTTATATTACAAAACTTTAGTAATAAGAGTAAAGTATGATATATTGTTTTATAAGTTTCAAGAATTTAAATAAAAGTTTAAGGAATAAATTTATTAACTATTTATGATATCACATGGTTTAATAAATCATTGAATAATTAATTATTTAAATGATCATTTAAATAATCATTTATATAATTAATTATTTAAAGTATTTGTAATATATAGGTTTAAAGAGTTTTGAAATAATTCAAATTTGATCTATAATATATTTATAAAATATAAATGACTTAATAATTTTTTTTGAATAAGGATTCTTATTAAATAATTTGTATTTTGAAACAAGATCTGGGCTTTGGCCTGCTAGTTAGCAGCAACCATAAAACATGGGAGGTCAGAGGTTCGAACCCTGCCTCTTGCATGTTTTTATTTTAGTTATTTTCTTATACATTTTTAAATCAAAAAAATTATTATTACAGTAATAAATCTAAATAAAAATTATTTTGTTAACTAAATCATTTTAGAAATTATTAAGTTAATTTTTAAAGATTTTAAAACTTATAATTCTTATATTTAATTGTTCTTTTTAAAATTAACTTATTAAGTTAATTTTGCTTTGCATGATCACCCCCGGTTCCTCCTATCAGGCTAACATATCTTGTCAAGTACCGTGGTCATCAACGATAGGAGTATCAAATATGTAAGTATTATATCGGGGTCGATCAATCAAAGTATACAAAAGGATCAGTAAGGTTTAGGAAATTCATAAGTAACCCCTCCCGTGACTCACAGCAACTCAGAGCCACCATCCCTGTAGTCGTAAACTCACAGGGATATGTTAAAGCAAAAGTTCTCAGGCAACCAAATTAAGTAAGCACAGCTTAGTAATCTATGTGTGCGTAACTAATGCAAATCCAGCTATAGTCTAAAATGCAATGCAAATGAGATGCAAAGTTCATTTTAGTTCGCTATAACTAATGCTCTGATACCACTCTGTCACACCTCAATTTCCACGAACGGGGTTTTACCGTTAGGCGTGTGACATAACCAGGATCTCAGATAAGCACCAGTTACACCAAACGACTCGATAATTACAAATCATATAAGTTGCTTAATTTTAATAAAACAAACCAAATATATTTAACTATTGCCGAAGCGAAATTAGAAAATGTTTAAACAAGTGTTAAAACTGCGTAACACGCGCCCAAACCAATTTAAATAATGTAAATGTAATTAAACCATGAAATCAGTTTAAAAATGAATGCCAAATGATATGCAATGGATGCAGTGCTCATAAACGTGCTACATCAACGACCTGAGAGAAAGCATGCAAAAGTCAATACAAGACTGGTGAGTTCACATGTTTATCAGAAAACAGTAAGTATCAGTAATGAAATTCCCGGATTTAGTAATCAAAGCATATAATGGGTAGCTAGCCCATAGCAATCACTATGTGTATGAAGTCGCGACCGAGCTGACATGTAATCAATAGTAATAATGTAGGCACGGCTGTGGTTTCCCCACCACAACACTGTAAAATAGCCTGACCGTTCACCCGTTCGACCTCCAGTCAAGCTAGCGCGACTAGCCCAGGCGGGGTATGTCAATCCCAGTAGATCTACTAACAATCACCTCGCTATTTGCATATTAACGGTTCGAAGGACAAAGTATAACACCATAGTATCAGATATATACAGTATTACAAAAACCCAATGTAATGTAACGTTTATGAAAGTAGCATGTTTCTCTCCCCGAAAAAAAGTATAAAGTAAAAGTGGGGCTGTAAACTCACCTTAATTGCACGCGTGAATACTTGCAATAGTTTGTATGTATATTTGGTCTAGGAATCTCCTAAACAAAATCACAATATATTCATAAGGTCATGATTACTAACCCTAGATGGTCATGCATAACTCATCCACAAAGTTAGTCTTGAAAATGTCACTTGACTAATTAGACACGTCGAGTCGTAAATGTTTTATTTAGATTCTTGTCTTCATCTTTATTTTCCTAAAGATACATAATATATCGAAGGTGTTTTATATTAAGTATAATGGTATTATGCTTTCCATGTGTATGGGTTTCCTTTTTATTAAATATCTCCCAAAAGTTTACTTTTATCTAAATATAGGTATTTGACAGCTTCAAAGGGAATTTTTTTTGGGTCTGGTTGTCATCCCCTTTTCATGGTACAAAGAAATTTTATAAAATCTGATACTTTTATCATATATAGGTCTATGTCTTAGGATTCAAAAAGGTATAGCTTGTATCCTACAACTAAGTTTAAGTGCCTCTAAACGGTTCATGAAGCAACAGATGTCAGTGCAGCACTTTTCTGTACTTGTCTATGGAATTTACCTTTTTGAGGGGTCACAACTTACATTCACAAATAGAGCCTATATTACTTTTAAACCTAACACCTTAAGCTAAGTTACCACAGAAAGAAAATCTTCATTTTATTACTTTAAGCATAACTTATGCCTCATTCTTTCTGCCCTATTTATTCTGTCAAAAATTCAGGTTCAGCACTTTAATTTGTTTGTACGTTTTGGATGGGTTATACTCGTCTAAAAATTTCAAGGTTGGATGGGTTAGAAACTAGACATCCTAAAGTTAATGTTAGGCTCAAGAAATGGTTCATTTGACCATGTTTAGGTCGAGTTATGGTCTTGAAATCACAGAACATGAATCTGCCAGAAAGTGTTTCACATGTTTTGTTACTTTTTAAACTTTGTTAGAGCACTTTTGGGATGAGTTAGTGAACATGAACACATCATGGTGATGTATGGAAGATTAGAAACAAGGTGCTAACTTTAAACAAGCAAAGAGAAGAGATGGTAGTCCTGAAATGCAAGGAAAAGAAGACTTGATCCTTTGAACCAAGAAAACCCAACAAGAAAAGGTGAAGAAGATGTTGTAGGATGCTTGGAAGCTTCAAAAATCACTTGATCTTCAACCAAAGGCAATTGAAAACACAAGATTTGTAGAACTAAAGTTTGAAAAGAAGATGAATGGGTGGGAATGTGTTGGACCAAAAGAATCAATGAGTCAAGATCAGGAAAATCTCTAAGTCCCAGATGACATCACAACAACTGCTGAAGACCTTCATCAGCAGTTTGACAAAGTCTGAGGAATCAACAGCTGAAGATCAAAGATCTGAAGTACAACAGCTGAAGATCCCAAAGTACTGAAGATAAGTACTGAAGTCTGAAGTACTGATAAACATAAGTACTGAAGACTTCAAGTACTGAAGACAAGTGCTGAAGATCAAAGTCTGAAGAACTGAAGAACTAAAGATCAACTACTGATGCACAAAGTCTGAAGACAACGACTGAAGACATCAGCTGATGACAACTACTGAAGTCATCAGCTGATGAATCATCTGAAGATTAAAGTCTGAAGACCAAAGTGCTGAAGCTTCAAAGTTTGTCACAACAGCTGAAGAAGTCTTCTTCAGTTGTTGTGATGGTTTTTCTTTTCAGTAGTTTTATGTTTTTTATTTCAGTAGTTTGTACAACAGCTGAAGAGTTTGTTCTTAGCTGTTATAGTTCAATAGTTGTAAACGACTGAAGAGTTTGTTCTTCAGTCGTTGTAGCTTGTCAGTAGTTTCCCTTTCAGTACTTGTAATAGGTAGAACACTTAGGAAATTTTGTAAGAAGATGTCAGCTGTTGTGACATCTTCAGTAGTTGTGTTCTATCAGTAGTTAGTTAAAAAACTGTTTAATGTCAGTGGAATCTGACAACAGTATGGGTCTTCTGCCTATAAAAGGGCAGTGACCTGATTGTATTCCACGCCGAAACATATGAAATAAACAGAATATTATTCCTTTTAAAAAAAATAAATAAAAAATAAAAAATAAAAAAATAAAAAATGTCAAATTGTCTGTCAACAGTGCTGGTTGTTGGAAGTCAGTGGTGCATGGACCATACAAGCCTATGGCGAGCGTCCCTGAATCTAATGAACAGGTTCCAAAGAAACCTGAACAATATTTGGACGAAGATCTAAAGCTGTTCGAGATTGATGCTAGAGCCCATGGAATTTTAGCCATGGCTATTCCAAATGAGATTTACTCAGGGCTCTTGCATCATGAAAATGCTCATGACCTATGGGTTGCTCTAAAGGAACAATTTAGAGGAACTGATTCGGTCTTAGCAAACAATAGGGAAATCCTCGCCTAACAATATGAGACATTCTCATATAGAAAGGGTGAGACTCTGACCCAGCAGTTTGAGCGGTTCTCTTGTTTGATTTTTGAGCTGAAGATTGTCAAACAAGAGTACTTCAACAGCCAGATGAACAACAGGTTCCTCAGATCACTGCCTGAGAGATGGGACACTTATACCATTGTCCTACGCTCCAGTGCAAATCTGGAAACTCTATCTCTCACCTAACTTCATGGGAAACTGCTCACTTTTGAGAGAGAGATAGAGCAAAAGAGGAAGTTGTCCACCTCTGGCAAGCTCGCTGATGACTTTGTTCAAGGAAATGCTGCCTTGATAAGTCAGGAGTCTAAATATGCTTCATCAGAGAGTTCTTATGATGAGCATATTGATTTCTCTACCAACTCTGAACAAGCTTTTGTTGGTGTAGGTAGTAGTTTAGGAGGCAGCAGTGATAACTGGTGCTTTTTGATGGATGATTTGAAGGGCATTCCAGATGATGATCTGGAAGAGATGGATATTTTGAGCCAAATGGCAATGATCAATATCAGATCTCAAAAGTTCTACAAAAAACTGGTAGGAAATTCCCTGGTCTCTGTGGCAAAACCAAAGTTGGTTTTGACAAGAGCAAGTTGAGGTGTCATAAGTGCCAAAGGCTTGGACACTTTGCTAGAGAACGTAGATCATCTGGATCTAACTCCTCTGCACCCTTTGTGACTTTTTCAAGCAATAGCTCACAGCATAGAGGGCAACCTTCCTCCAGTTCTGGTCATCCATCACAAGCACAGGCATCACCTGCTTATTTTGTGCCTCAGGGGTATATGCCATACTCATACTCCTGCTACTACGTGCCTCAGCCCAGTCAAACTCAAGCACTTTCTGCTTAACCACCACAGGCTCTTCCTGAGCCTCAATCTTCCCCATCTCATCATCAAACACAACCTCAACAACACAGCTTCTTCACCCCAGGAGTTGTTGACTGGAGTAGTCTACCAGATGATCTATCTGGTCAGGAACAACTACTCCAAGGTGCTAGTCAACATGGTGGTGATAGTCCTTTTGGAAATCTTGCTCTGATGGCCCTAGAGTCTGTTGAGGGGTCATCATCCAATGCCTCATCATAGGTATCATCTGAGGCCAAAGCCAAGCTTTGTTCTGAATCATGCATAGCAGCATTTGCTTCTATTAGAGAAGCAAATGTAGCTTTAATAGATAAAAATCTTGAGCTAGAGCACACTATTTCCAAAAGAAAAGCTGATTTTGAGGTTGTACTAAAAGAGAAAAATGATGAGATTTACAAGCTTAAATGCCAAATCAAAGATGGTAAAGCTAGGGAAGATGTACTTCTAGAGAAGTACAGAGACCTAAAGGAAACTCTTGCAAACACCCAAGTAGAGTGTGATCGATGGGTGCAATCATGCAAGGGTTTTGAAATGCTTCTTAAGAAGCAATCAGCATCCAATGTGAAGTTTGGGATTGGTTATAATCACACTGCTCCTCCTACAGATTTTACTTCAAGAGCAGAAGTTGAATCTGATGGAGAGAGCAATAACCAATCCTTCTCATCATGTGACCTACTATCCTCTGATTCAGCATCATTAGAGATAAAAGTCAGCATTGGGTCCTGCCAAAACCAATCAGCTAATGCTACAACAGCTGTTGGTTCAAATGCTGACTGTCACATGATCAAAAGGTTGATCAACTCAGGTGTTGTCTCTAGAAGTACTAAAAGTACTGGAGAGCGAATGATAACACCTGAAGTTCAAACCTCAACTACTGTCAGCACTGAAGAGAAGAAAACTGACAGTAGAAAAGGTTTGAAGACAACTAAAGAAGAGGTCAGGAAAGCAGGTACTAAAGGGAAGAAAACTGCTAGTACTGATAACAAACAGCTGAAGAACAAGTCTTCAGCAGTTTCATCTTCTTTGGTTGATGATCAACACAAGATGAAGAAGAAGCCATGTGAGATATGTGGCTTGTTCAATCATCTTACTGATGATTGCTGGTACAAAAGGGGTTCCAAACTCAAACAAAAGGAGAAAATTAAAGAGCTAATAAACGAAATGAAAAATGAGTTTGAAACCAAGTTTGTACTAGCAACATCAAAGCCTAAAATCCCTAAGCCCAAAGCTAAATCTAAAAGAAAGTAGGGGTTACTCAGGCAACAGCTGAGGTTGCTCAAAAGAAGATGGTGCAACATAGGAATCCATCATCAGCAAGTCCCAATGTGTCTGAAGAGCTGAAAGCTTTATCATAAAGTCAGACACAACTGGTGATGATGGTTCAACATCTAATGGGAAGAGTCAACCATTTAGATGCTCCTGTGTTGAAACCACAGAAAAGGAAATCCAAGCCAAAAGGTTCCTCTTCTACACCATCTTCTTCACCTCAGGCTGTTACACATAACACACCTGTTAGTGTTGCACCTATAGTTGAGAACAGACCCAAAACCAAACAGGTTTGGGTCTCTAAAACTAACTAACATGTGGTTATGATTGCAGGGTTCTTCAACATGCCAAAGAAGCATCTGGTATGTAGACAGTGGAGGATCCATGCACATGACAGGAAGCAGCTCCCTTCTTAATGACTACTCTCAAGGAAAGAAGGGATTTGTCTCCTTTGGCAATGATGCAAAGGGTTACATCATCGGAAAACGCTTTGTTTCTAATGGGGAAATAAGGTTTGATGATGTTAACCATGTGGAGAATCTCAAGTACAACCTCTTGAGTGTCAGTCAAATGTGTGATAAAAGCCATGTTGCCCTTTTCACAAGCTAGAACTGTCGGATTCTGTCATCCAAAGTTCTAAATTTGATTGACAAGGTGTTGGATGAATACACTCTCCTGAAGGCCAACAGGACAGGAAGAGTGTATGCCTTATATCTTTCTAAAAAGATAGATCTAAAAGGCCATCCTTGCCTATTCTCCAAGGCATCTCCTCAAGAGTCTACTCTATGGCATAGAAGGCTGGGGCATGTTAATTTCAAAAACATGAATCAGCTGATAAGCCATGGTTTAGTAAGAGGATTGCCTTTGAAGGAGTTCAAGTGTGAAGACAACTGCACTGCTTGCTTAAAAGGAAAACAACACAAAGTTTCATTCCCTTCAATAGAAGAACCAAAGTCCACTGCCTGCTTGCAGCTCCTGCACATGGATCTCTTTGGTCCTGTCAGAGTGATGAGCATGGCAAAGAAGAAATACTGCCTGGTAATTATGGATGATTATTCCAGGTTTGTATGGACTTTCTTCTTGCACTCCAAGGATGAAGCAGCCAAGACTATCATGAACTTTGTGTTATTTATAGAAAAGCAGTATTCCCTACAGGTCAAGTGTGTGAGGAGTGACAATGGAACAGAATTTAGAAACCACACACTTGATGACTTCTACCTGTCCAAGGGAATTAAAAGGCAGTTTAGTATTCCTAGAACTCCTGAGCAGAATGGAGTGGTGGAGAGAAAGAACAGGACTCTCATTGAAGCAGCAAGGTCAATGTTGGCTGACTCAGGGTTGCCACTGACCTTTTGGGCTGAAGCTGTCAATACAGCTTGCTATGTACAAAATAGAGTCTTAGTGAATCAGAGGTTGATGAAGACTCCTTATGAAGTACTTCATCATTTGGCTCCTCTGATTTCATTCTTTAGAGCCTTTGGGTGTCCATGTTTTATTCTCAACACTAGCAACCCACTCCAGAAGTTTGCTAGTAAGGTGGATGCAGGGTATTTTGTTGGTTATTCATCAACTTGCAAGGCATACAGAGTCTTCAACTGTAGGACAAAAGTGGTTGAAGAAACTCTGCATGTTAAGTTCAATGAATCTCCAAAGGACAAGATTCCACAAAACCCTGTGGAGTTGTTTGATCTGGACATACTGCAATATGTTCCTTATTAACCTCCAGCTGTTGAGCCTGTCAACAGTTCTCCACCTGGTGGTACTGATGATGATGTAGTCAGTACTCACCTCTTCAGGTTTAGTGACAACCTGCCTGAGTTCACTAAACCTGATGCTCCTGTAGCTTCAGCAGCCCCATCCATAACAAATGCTGATGAGATTTCTGCAAGCTCTACTTCATTTGAGCTGTCATCTCCTACATGGTTTCAAGAATCTCCATCACCATTTGTTGCTGCTGAAAGTCCTACAAACACTTGCACTGACATTATAGTCTATCAAGAGCTGAAGAATCACCCCACATCTCAAATCATTGGTGATATCAATGCTGGAGTTTCAACCAGGAGTCAATTGTCCAATTTCTGCTTCTATGCTCTCTTCATCAGTCAGCAAGAACCAAAGAACTATCATGTTTCTTTAAGAGACAATGGATGGGTTGAAGCAATGCAGCTTGAGCTTCTTCAGTTCAAGAAACAGCAAGTGTGGGAGCTTGTTCCATTACCCAAAGGTAAGTGTGCAATAGGCACCAAGTGGGTATTCAGGAACAAAACAGATGATAAGGGCCAAATTGTCAAGAACAAGGCCAGGCTGGTTGTCCAAGGATTTGCACAAGAGGAAGCCATCGATTATGATGAGACCTTTGCCCCTGTGGCAAGACTGGAAGCAATCAGACTGTTCCTAGCCTATGCTGCCTTTCACAGTCTTAAGGTTTATCAAATGGATGTCAAAAGTGCCTTCTTATGTGGGAAAATAAAAGAAGAAGTTTATGTGTGTCAACCACCAGGCTTTGAGGACAATAAACATCCTGATTGGGTGTACAAGCTTGACAAGGCTCTTTATGGGCTGAAGCAAGCTCCTAGAGCTTGGTATGAGACACTATCAACTTTTCTTCTCCAAAATAAGTTCACTAGAGGCACCATTGATAAAACCTTGTTCATCAAGACTGTGGGACAGCACAAGCTCCTTGTTCAAATTTATGTAGATGACATCATCTTTGCATCCTCTGATCCAAAGTTGTGTGATGAATTTACAATACTCATGAAGCAAAAGTTTGAAATGAGTGCTATGGGGGAATTACAGTTCTTTCTAGGTTTGCAAATTAAACAAAGGGATGATGGAATTTTCATCCATCAGTCCAAATACACAAAGGAGTTGTTGAATAAGTTTGATTTACAAACCTGCAAGCCCTGTTCTACTCCCATGAGCAGCATCACACAACTAGATGTAGATCAGAAAGGTAAAGCGGTTGATGAAACCCTTTACAAATGTATGATTGGGTCCTTGATGTACCTCACAGCTTCTAGACCAGACATCATGTTTGCAACATGTGCCTGTGCTAGATTTCAGGCTGCACCTAAAGAATCCCATTTGATTGCAGTCAAAAGGATCTTTAGATATCTGCAAGGTACCCAATCACTAGTTCTTTGGTATTCAACTGGGCATTCTTGCAAATTAGTTTCTTTCTCTGATAGTGACTATGCAGGATGCAAAGTCACCAGAAAATCCACTTCTGGTGGTTGTCAATTCCTAGGCAATTGTTTAGTTTCTTGGCAGAGTAAGAAACAAACATCAATTGCTACATCCACTGCTGAAGCTGAGTACATTGCTGCTGCAAGTTGTACATCTCAGATACTCTGGCTTCAGAACCAACTCTTGGATTATGGCATTACAGAGACTAAGACTCCATTATTAATGGATAGTGCTTCAGCTCTTTGCATTGTTAAAAATCCAGTCCAGCACTCTAGGACCAAACATATAGAGATCAGACATCATTTTATTACGGATTGCTATGAAAAAGGTCTGATTGATCCAAAGTTTGTGCCTAGTGCTGATGAGCTTGCAGATATATTTACTAAGCCTTTAGATAGTGCCACATTTCAAAACCTGGTCCTAAGGCTTGGTATGCTGCAGCTAGAATAATTTGACCAATACTGATGCTCTCAGCTCACAAGTACTGATGAGCATTAGTATGCAAAGGTCAAATATAAGTACTGATGAGTAATTTAGTCTTCAGCATTTTCACAACTACTGAAGACTAACATGCTTTAAAGTACTGATGTACATTATTTGTTGAAAACAACTGATGTAGTGAAGTGGATTACAACTACTGATGTATCATTTTCAAACAAATAAGTACTGAAGAACAAATTTTGTTCACAAGTACTGATGTGTAATCTTACACAAGTACTGAAGACAAAAATTTGTTCACCAGCTCTGGAGTATTTCATCAGCACTTGTGAACATCTGATCACAAGAGCTGAAGGCATAAATATTCACAAGAGCTGAAGGGTCAATGAAACATCCGAAAGTCAGCCAAAGAGCTGATGAGTAAATGTGGAGGTCAGTATGAAACAACTGATTTGACGGAAACAGCTGATGAGTAATTTTACTCTTCAGCTGATGCCAACAGCTGCTTTTTCATACCCAAACAACTGAAGGACAAAACCATGTCTTCAGTAGTTTTACAACTACTGATGACTAACACCAAGTCCTCAGTTGTTTACAACAACTGAAGCAATACCATGTCTTCAGTAGTTCACAACTACTGATGTCAGTAGTTCACAACTACTGAAAGCTAACACCAAGTCTTCAGTTGTTACAACGTCTGAAGATGAAAATTAGGTCTTCAGTAGTTTATAACTACTGACGACTGACAACAAGACTTCAGCCGTTTACAACATCTGACGGACAAAACCAAGGTCTCAATAGTTTCATCTACTGAAGACTAACACCAAGTCCTCAGATGTTACAACCACTGAAGGTTAAAAACCATGTCATCAGTAGTTTCAACAACTGATGACTAACACCAAAACCTTCAGTAGTTTTCTTTCAGCCTTTGCCATACCCTATAAATACCCAACCTTCAGAGCTTTTCATTCTCACTTGACCTAACTTTTCAAAACCTCTGAAAATCCCATACACCATTAATGGCGGCCATGCAACTCAAACCTCGACACAACTGTGTCGCTCATCTCACCAAATCTCCATTATGGCCTAAGTTTCACCATGCCGTCGATCTGATGACCGACTCACCATACCAAACGGCATTCCTCCTCAACCCCACCATATACACCGACTCCTTGGCGGAGTTCTGGACGAACATCATCGTCCAAACCGGAGAGAATGATGGCGAGGTCTCTCTCCGGTCTTCCGTCAACAACCACCCAGTGGTTGTCACTCCAGCTATTTTGCGCCAAACCCTAGAGCTGGAGGATGCCACCTTCCCAACCTCTTACCCCAAAGGCGTCCTCGACCTATGCTTCACCGCCAACGACTATTAGGGCGACCTCTCTGCCACCACCTTGTTAAAGAAACACTTCCCAGATCCGCAAAGACTAATCTTCCACATGGTGAATGTGTGTCTGGCCCCCAAAACATCTTCATGGGACCAGATGTCAACAAGGTGGCAACAGGTATTATTTTCTATCCTTGAAAAACAATCTTTAAACTTAACAGATATTATATTTTTAGAAATCAAGGATATGGCCACAAAACCAGTTTCTAACCGGTGGATCTTGTATCCTCGGTTTATAATGGCCATCATCGAGAGCCAGCTTCAAGCTGAGGGACTTGTTGGCACTGGGGTCCCTGCCATGGCTGTTTTAGCCGAGGTATACTCCAGGCACAACACCGACCACACACTCAAACAGGCTGGCCGGCTGCGAAAACCCACGCAGCAAGAACCCACAGCCTCCACCTCCAAATCCAAAGTCCCCACTCCAAATCCAAAGTCCCCACCAAGCCCAGAGCCAAAAAGAAGCCCAAAAAGGCTACTCAGGGAAATGAGTCCCCTGAGGATTCCCCTGCAACACAAAGGCAGGATGTGGCTGCTGGTTCGATTCTCCCAGCAGCTACCACGACTCCACCCACCACAACCGCACAGGCCTCCTCTCAACAGGAGCCTGATGCAACCACTTCTGGGGCACCCACACATCTGGGGTCTTTCTCACTTGAGGAGACTGCCATTGAAATACACACTCCTCCCCATGTGCACTCTGCTTCAAGCCCATCTCCCACAGAAGCAGCCCCACAAAGTCCTACCCTAATAATTGCAAAAGTGTTGACCCACCTGAGCACTCCACCCTCTCCCCAGAAACCTATTACAACTGGGGAGACTCCAACCGAAGAGAGGGTGGATACAAGTGCTGGTGGGAGCCCCCAACACAGAGAATCACATGTCCAATCTCCTAGTGTGGCTAGGGAGATAGGACATTCTGGTGAGGCTGCCACTTCCCCTGCATCAGCACATGAGCAGGGTGAAGCTGGTAACATCAATAAGACCTCACCAGAGGCAACTACCGATGATGGATCCAATCCGGAGGCTGGAAGTCCCCAGTACCAAGACCAAGGGGCACATGCTACTACTGAGCCACACTCAAAGCATGTATATCCTGACACAATCAGGAGGTCAGGTGATTCAGTGCAAACTGATGATGACCTGAGCTTCTTCTTTGACGTAGTTGCTCAAAACACTATCTTAGAGGATGAGATAAGCAGACTCAAAGAGCTGCTTGCTCAAATGACTCAAGATAGAAGTCCATCTGCCACCATTGACCCACAGATGGCACCTTCACCCGAAGGTCTCCAAAACACTCAACCACTCCCAAAAACTCAGCCACCTGCCCCTGCTTCTGGCACTAGCTCTCAGGGCCAGAACCCCCCTGAGCAGCTAGATGCTATCCTCCAGAAATCCCTGCCTCTCATCACACCCATAATCACAGAAATTGTAATGAAAACCATTGATGAGAGGCTTCCCACTCATATCCAACCTCTGGTGGAGGTTGCTGTTGCTAAAGCACTTGCTGAGAGTCAAACCCCAACCAATGCACCCAAAAAGGGGGAGACCTCAGTGCAAGTTAAGAGGAAGAGGGGAGAGGAGGAGTTAGAAGTAGGAAGAAAGGAAGTGATTGAGAGGGAGAAGGTTGAGGAGACTAAGGAGAAGGGGAGGGAGAAGGAGGAGAGAGCTGAAAAAGAAGTGACTGGAATCCAAAAGGATTTCAGTGTCACTTATCAAAAGAAAGAGAAGGTGAGGGAGGGTGTTGACTCTGATCTAGCAGCCCTTGTCAAGGAGGCTGATGCTGAGCATAGCCGATCAATGGACTCTGTCATTGATCAGCTGTTTAGGCAAGGCTTTGACAAGGACACTGCCTTGCTAGATCAAGAGATCAGGAATATGGAGAGAAGAGAGATTGAGTACCGATGGACTACTTATAGCCAAGAGGAAAGAAAGAAACTTGAGGCTATGAGTAGGTTCACTTCGAAGTACCTGGGCAGACCAGTCCTTGATGTCAAGGCATGGACCAGGGACAGAATCTTGGCAATAACCACCAAGATCTGTTCAGCTGGTGATTTCACTAAAGGACTGGTCGCTGAGGCCCTCTCAGAAGCCGGTGCTGGGAACAGGACCCTGCTAGTAAAACAAACCAAACCTGCTCTTATTTCTAGGTTACTAGCAGTGCCTGCCAACATTCCCACACCAACAACCCAAACACAATCCACAAAACCAACCCCTTCACAATCAAAACCCGCAGCCAATGATCCACCCTTGAAGAAGAAGAGAAGGGTGTTGAGGCTGCAAGAAGAAGAAGAGGAGGATGAGGAGGATAGACTGCCCCTTTCAGCATTCATCCCTCTACCAAAAGCCAAACCTCAAACCATCACTCCCACCTCACAGATGGATACTGTGAGGGTAAAGATAGAGGAAGAGGAGCAGCAACAGCTTCATGATGCTGAAATACTTAAGTCAATTGACCAAGCATATGCTGCCTCTACCTCTATCATGAACATGAAGAAAGAAGCTCTGAGACTCTTCACTCTTAAACAAACTTTCCAATATGACAAAGAGAGAGTGAGGACTTGGCCTGATCCTAGGGTGACTCACAGGATTACAAAGAAAGACATTCCTGTGAGGTACAAGAGCCAGATGAAGAGGATTGTAGATGAAGTGATTACAGTGGCTCTTGTATTAACACCCTGGGAAATTGTGGATGAGTTCGAGAAGGCCTATAAGTCTAAGCAACCACCCGAAATGATGTTGGAGAATAGGGTGGTTAGGAAAGGCTTAGTTTATAAGAGGCTTGAGAACTTCCATAAAGATGAGCTCAACTTGTTGCTAGAGGGTAGACATCCAGATGAATTTGCATATAGGCAAATCACAACAGTTAAGCTCAAGAATGGCAAACAGGTCAAGTTTGTCTCAGAGCTGTATGGCCGTGAAGGATTATTTGATGGTGGGGCTGAGGACCTGTCCAAAGAAGAAAAAATGATTTTTGTCAGAGCCTACACCAGAGAATCCTACGGGCTTGTACGTGGGAGGTAGGTTTCATGGATGGGACAACAGCTCTGTGTCCAATTCCCCAAAACAGAGCTCCTATCCATACTTAGCCAAACAAATATCAGAAACCTCCTCCCAGGCCAGTGCTTATCAAGGTCAACTTCTGATCTAATCCAGAAGGAAATAGACCAATCTTTATGCCAACAATAAGTGGGATAACAAATAATTAGAGGTTTTGGCTGCATTGGTTCAGGGGGAGTTTGTTGTACCAAAAGAACCAATGAGCCAAGATCAGAAAAATCTCTAAGTCCCACATGACATCACAACAACTGCTGAAGACCTTCATCAGCAGTTTGACAAAGTCTGAAGAATCAACAGCTGAAGATCAAAGATCTGAAGTACAACAGCTGAAGATCCCAAAGTACTGAAGATAAGTACTGAAGTCTGAAGTACTGATAAACACAAGTACTGAAGACTTCAAGTACTGAAGACAAGTGCTGAAGATCAAAGTCTGAAGAACTGAAGAACTGAAGATCAACTACTGATGCACAAAGTCTGAAGACAATGACTGAAGATATCAGCTGATGACAACTACTGAAGTCATCAGCTGATGAATCATCTGAAGATTAAAGTCTGAAGACCAAAGTGCTGAAGCTTCAGAGTTTGTCACAACAGCTGAAGAAGTCTTCTTCAGTTGTTGTGATGGTTTTTCTTTTCAGTAGTTTTATGTTTTTCATTTCAGTAGTTTGTACAACAGCTGAAGAGTTTGTTCTTCAGCTGTTATAGTTCAGTAGTTGTAAACGACTGAAGAGTTTGTTCTTCAGTCGTTGTAGCTTGTCAGTAGTTTCCCTTTCAGTACTTGTAATAGGTAGAACACTTAGGAATTTTGTAAGAAGATGTCAGCTGTTGTGACATCTTCAGTAGTTGTGTTCTATCAGTAGTTAGTTAAATAACTGTTTAATGTCAGTGGAATCTGACAACAGTATGGGTCTTCTGCCTATAAAAGGGCAGTGACCTCATTGTATTCCACGCCGAAACATGTGAAATAAACAGAATATTATTCCTTTTTATGCAGAATTATTCTCTCTACAATTTACTTTACATGCAATATTCCTTATGTTCTTGCATTAATTGCTAATTATCATGCTAAATCCGCTGCGAACACAATCTAATTGATCAAACTAGAGGCTAAGATCATGTTAGAATGGTAAGGTGGTCGAATTTTTAGTGAGAGAGAGTGAGAGGAGTGTCGGTGTTGGTGTAAATAAGAAGTATGGTATACCTCTTTCTTTATAACCCAAGTAAATAATTGAATTCCACTTTTTCAAAAGGTGAAATGGTTAGGTTGGAGGAGTTGGTGGAGGATTTGGTGGAGCTAGTGGATTCAATATGTAAAGGAAAAGTTCACCCGCTATCTCCTTCTTTTCCGCCATGCACCCACTAAACAAATTTGCCATTAGATGCAAGTTACACAATGGTCCCCTCAAGTCTCCTAAGTTTGCACTTTAGATCCTCCAAGTTAGCCTAATGTATATTTAGATTAATCATGTTAAGTAATTTAAGTTTAATTGTAGTTACAAATTAGTTATGCTTGGTTAGTTATAATATTAGTAATCGTTATTATATAACATTTGCAATTTGCTTAATCATACTTAATGGAGAGATTAGCCAATGTAAAAAGTGTTAACGTAAGAGGAAAAGTCGGGTTGTCACATTACCTTAACCTTAGAACAGGTTAAGCATCTGCTTACGTAAGTCGCAATATCCGCTTTCATGTTTGGCCACCAGTAAAGGACTTTTAGATCGTGGTACATCTTGTCTGAATCCGGATGAATAGAGTATCATGACTTGTGAGCTTCGTCCATTACCAGCTCTCGTAGGTCTCCATACGAAGGAACCCATATTCGGTCCATGAAGTAGAGGATTCCATCAGATTTTACCTCTAATTGTTTCCCCATGCCTTGTAGTGATTCGGCTTTCAGGTTCTCGTCTTTCAAAGCTTCAAGTTGAGCATTACGTATTTGATCGGGTAATTCAATGTGAATGGTGAGTTGTAATGCTCGAACTCGCTTCGGCTTAGGTGTCTCCTTTTGACTTAAGGCGTCGGCTACTACGTTAGCCTTACCCGGATGATATTTGATTGCACAGTCGTAGTCATTCAACAACTCGACCCAACGATGTTGTCTCATATTCAGCTCCTTTTGTTCAAAGATGTGCTGGAGACTCTTGTGATCGGTGTAAATGGTGCACTTGGTACAGTACAAGTAGTGTCTCCATATCTTGAGCGCAAACACAACGGCTCCCAACTCTAAGTCATGTGTCGTGTAGTTTTTCTCGTGAACTTTCAATTGACGGGAAGCAAAAGTAATCATCTTCTCATGTTGCATTAGCACACAACCGAGACCTTGAATAGAAGCATCACAATAAACTACAAAATCGTATGTTCCCTCAGGCAGGGATAGAATCGGTGCTGTACAGAGTTTCTGCTTCAGAACTTGAAATGCGGATTCTTGTTTGTCACCCCAATTGTATGTAGTGCCTTTATGAGTTAACGCGGTGAAAACCCTTCGATGAATCGTCGATAATAGCCAGCCAACCCAAGAAACTGTCGTACCTCAGTCGGAGTCTTAGGTGTAGCCCAGTTCTTGATGGCTTCTATTATTGCCGGGTCAACATGTATTCCATTCTCATTGACCACATGACCCTAAAATTGGACCTCTCGTATCCAGAAGTCACACTTTGAAAATTTAGCATACAATTGTTCTCATTTTAGCAGCTCTAGAATCAGTCTAAGGTGCTCCTCGTGTTCTTCCTTATTCTTTGAATAAATAAGGATGTCATCAATGAAGACAATGACAAACTTGTCCAAATAGGGTTTGCACACTCGGTTCATGAGGTCCATGAAAACCACTGGCGCGTTGGTCAACCCGAATGGCATAACCAAAAACTCGTAGTGGCCATACCTAGTTCTAAACACAGTCAGCGTAACTCTTTTGTCGATCACGTGCTGCTGCCATACGATTACGAATTTGCACGATCTTCTCAGTCGTTTCGTGCACAAGTTCAGGTCCTGTAAGTTCGCTTTCTCCTACTTCTGCCCAACAGATAGGTGATCGGCACTTACGTCCATACAGTGCCTCAAATAGAGCTGCCTTGATTGAGGTGTGATAACTGTTATTATAGGAGAACTCAACCAGTGGTAAATGAGTTTCCCAGCTGCTGCCAAAATCAATCACACAGGCACGCAACATGTCTTCTAGTGTCTGGATTATACTTTCACATTGACCATCGGTCTGCGGGTGATACGCAGTACTCATATCCAGCCGCGTTCCCAATGATCATTGTAATGATTGCCAGAAGTGAGAAGTGAACCAAGCGTCACGATCAGAAATAATAGATATTGGCACGCCATGTCGAGAGACTATTTCCCTTAAATAGATACGTGTCAGCTTCTCCATTCGATAAGTCTCTCGGATTGCCAGAAAGTGTGCGGATTTCGTTAAGCGATCTACTATAACCTAAATGGTATCGCATCCGCTGGGAGTCCTAGGTAACTTCGTGATGAAGTCCATTGAGATCTGCTCCATTTCCACACTAGAATTTTCGGTTGTTGGAGTAAACTGGATGGTCTCTGGTATTCTACCTTAACCTTGGAACAAGTTAGGCATCTGCTTACGTATGTGGCTATCTCAGCTTTCATGTTCGGCCACCTGTAAAATTCCTTTAGATCCTGATACATCTTGTCTGAACCTGGATGAATCAAGTAACGTGACTTATGAGCTTCATCCATTACCAGGTCTTGCAATTTCCCATACTGTGGTACCCAGATCCGTTCCATAAAATAATGGATTCCATCAGCTTTAATCTCCAACTGTTTCTCCATGCCTCGCATGGATTCTGCTTTCAGATTCTCCGTCTTCAAGGCCTCAGATTGAGCAGCTTTGATTTGCACTGGTAGGTCAGAGTGGATAGTCATTTGCAATGCACGCACCCGACGAGGCTTTAGGGTTTCCTTACGACTAAGGGCATCGGCTACCACATTAGCCTTACCCGGATGGTACTTGATCGCACAGTCATAATCATTAAGTAATTCTAACCACCGTTGTTACCGCATATTCAGTTCCTTCTGATCATATATGTGTTGGCGGCTCTTATGATCTGTATAGATCGTGCACTTGGTTCCATATAAGTAGTGCTTCCAGATCTTCAAGGCAAACACTACAGCTCCCAGTTCCAGATCATGCGTTGTGTAGTTCTTCTCATGCACCTTGAGCTGTCTAGATGCATAAGCTATGACTTTGTCACGTTGCATCAATACACACCCCAAACCCTGGATGGATGCATCACAGTAAACAACAAAGTCATCAGTTCCTTCTGGTAAGGCTAGGATTGGTACGCTGCAGAGTTTGTCTTTAAGAGCATGAAACGCTGTTTCCTCTTTGCTACCCCACTTGTAAATTGTTCCCTTATGAGTAAGGGCAGTCAAAGGTTGCGCCAATTTCGAAAATCCTTCGATAAACCTACAGTAATAGCCTGCCAAACCAAGGAATTGTCACACCTCAGTAGGCGTCTTTGGTGCCGGCCAATCCTTGATTGCTTCAATCTTTGAAGGATCAACATGTATACCCTTTTTATTCACCACATGCCTAAGGAATTGCACTTCACGCATCCAGAAGTCGCATTTAGAGAACTTTGCGTAAAGCTGTTCATTCCTCAGCAAGTCCAGAATTGTCCTCAAATGCTCCTCATGATCTTCCTTATTCTGAGAGTAGATCAGTATGTCATCAATGAATACAATGACAAACTTATCCAAATAAGGCTTGCAGACACGGTTCATGAGGTCCATGAAAACTGCTGGGGCATTGGTCAGCCCAAAACGCATTACAGTGAACTCGTAGTGCCCATAGCGAGTCCGGAACGCAGTCTTGGAGATGTCTTCCTCTCGAACCCTCAACTGATGATAACCCGATCTCAAATCAATTTTGGAATAGTAGCTTGATCCCTGTAACTGGTCAAACAAGTCATCAATGCGTGGAAGTGGATACCTATTCTTGATTGTCACCTTGTTCAGTTCGCGGTAGTCAATACACGTCCTGTAGGTTCCATCTTTCTTTTTAGCGAAAAGCACTGGAGCTCCCCATGGTGAAGAGCTGGGACGTATGAATCCCTTATCTAACAATTTCTGTAATTGCTTAGACAACTCTTGTAGTTCGTTCGGTGCCACACGGTATGGCGCCCGAGCGATCGGAGCTGCTCCAGGTGCTAACTCAATCTGAAATTCTACCTGCCTGTGTGGAGGAAGGCCAGGTAGGTCTTCAGGGAATACCTCTGGTAATGACTGGAATATCTTCGACACGCTTTTCCTCCACCTTTGTTTCAGTAACAAATGCCAACAAGGCAAAGTGCCCTTTCTTGAGGCATTTCTGAGCCTTCAGATATGAAATGATTCCTACCACAGCACCAACTTTATCACCTTCAACTGTAAGAATCTCATCATCCGAAGTGGGTAACTTGATCAACTTCTCCTTGCAAATGATCTCAGCTCTGTTCTTGGATAACCAATCCATTCCGACTACTACATCAAAGCTACCGAGTGTGACCGGAATAAGGTCTATGTGGAAAGTGTGACCAGACAAACCTAGCTCACAGTTCCTAAGCACTTGGCTTGCCGTTATTTTCCTACCATCAGCTATTTCTATGGCATACTCAGAACTCAAGTCAGTAGGTATCATTCCTAGTACTTTACTAAACTTGGTGGACACATAACTCTTATCAGCACCAGAGTCAAATAGAATAGAGGCATAACATCCATTAATAGTGAATCTACCAGACACTACAGTAGGGTTATTTCGAGCCTCACCTGAACCCATGATAAAAGCTCTGCCTCTACCACTGCCACCACCATTGTTGTTGTCTTTAGGCTTATCAGCAGCACCATTGTTACCATTCCTTTTCAGTTTCGGACATTCCCTTTTAAAGTGACCGGATTGTCCATATTCATAACACCCAGTGTGATTGTAGTTCTGCTGCTGTTGAGGTGCCTTTCCCGAGAGGTTTACCCTGCAATTCTTGGCAGCATGCCCAAACTTTCTGCACCTCTCACAAATGTTCCTTGTGCACTGCCCAGTATGATGGAACTTACATTTATTGCATTTTGGAAGATTTCCATGATAGCCGCCCGAATTGCCCATGTCTTGAGACTGTTATGACTGGTTGAACTTCTTGTATTGCTGTTGCTGATGAGTGGAGGATGAAGACTGCTTCCCACTGGCAGAAGGTTCCTATTTCCTCTTGTTTTCATTGGAACCTGATACAGCACCTCCCGGGGGCAGCTTGCCCTGCGTGACGGCCTGATCCGTCAGCTTGTACGCCAGTCAGATAGCCTCCTGTATGGTAGCTGGTCTAGCAGTGGTGACCATGCTCTGTATTTCTGGAACTAGCCCATCGATGTACCTCTCAACCCGTTTGTAAGCCGGGTTGATCATAGTAGGGCACAGAGTAGCCAACTCGTGAGAATGAGTTGTGTAGGCTTCGATTTCAGAACCTACCATCTTCAGGTTCCAAAATTCGGTTTCCAGTTTTTGTACTTCATCTCTTGAACAGTACTCTTCTTTCAGCAAGTTCTTGAATGGCATTTGCAGCTTCAACACCCAACATCTGAACTTGTGTGTTACCAGCTCAGAGCAGCACCATCCATTGTGCCAGCAGCATATTTCACCCTATTCTCAGCAGGGCAGTTACAGATTTCAAACACCGACTCCAACTTTTCGAACCAATGGAGCAGTCCCACTGCTCCCTCAGTTCCCCTGAATGGATTAGGTTTGCAGTCCATAAAGGACTTGTAGGTGCAAACTAGTTGTCCAACGGGATTCTGTCGTGGAAGGTGTTGGCTTGCCAATGCTACGGTAACACTCTGATTGATTAGCGTCACCAATTCTGCAGGCGTCATGGAGATGTTACCTCTCCCGCGTCCACGTCCTCTTCCAGACATTCTTTAAATTACCGTATACATAAATAAGTAAATATCCAACCAGATATCAGAATTCAAAGCTATCAGTCGCATGAAAATAACCCCTTTGTCTTGGAATGAAAAGGAAAAGAAGTCCAAGAATTTAAAGTAACAGACAAACTAGAAGATCAGTTCGAATCCGAGGGATTAAGACAAACGTCATGGTTTGAATTTCATCCGAATTCGAGGTAAGAGTGAGCATTCATACAAGTAAAATTGAAAGATAGTTTTCACATCAATAGCCATGTTCTATGAAAATCAAAAATTTCTTGCTCACGGTGTAGAAACGATGACTTATACCGACTACAATGTTACCACCCGACCAAATTCACCGGACTTAGCATTCACGACAAATTACAATTACTTGTGCACCCGTATTGGTAATTTGCTTTGCATGATCACCCCCGGTTCCTCCTATCAGGCTAATATATCTTGTCAAGTACCGTGGTCATCAACGATAGGAGTATCAAATATGTAAGTATTATATCGGGGTCGATCAATCAAAGTATACAAATGGATCAGTAAGGTTCAGGAAATTCATAAGTAACCCCTCCCGTGACTCACAGCAACTCGGAGCCACCATCCCTGTAGTCGTAAACTCACAAGGATATGTTAAAGCAAAAGTTCTCAGGTAACCAAATTAAGTAAGCACAGCTTAGTAATCTATGTGTGCGTAACTAATGCAAATCCAGCTAAAGTCTAAAATGCAATGCAAATGAGATGCAAAGTTCATTTTAGTTCGCTATAATTAATGCTCTGATACCAATCTGTCACACCCTCAATTTTCACGAACGGGGTTTTACCGTTAGGCATGTGACATAACCAGGATCTCAGATAAGCACCAGTTACACCAAACGACTTGATAATTACAAATCATATAAGTTGCTTAATTTTAATGAAACAAACCAAATATATTTAACTATTGCTGAAGCGGTCTCTCTACCTATCTGGATAGAGGAAAGACTTGCCACCACCTACCCCTCCCATACCCTGCTCTTGAGTGGGATATACTGGGTTTGTTTGTTTGTTTGTTTGTTTATTACGGAAGCGAAATTAGAAAATGTTTAAACAAGTGTTAAAACTGCGCAACACGCGCCCAAACCAATTTAAATAATGTAAATGTAATTAAACCCTAAAATCAGTTTAAAAATGAATGCCAAATGATATGCAATGGATGCTGTGCTCCTAAACGTGCCATATCAACGACCTGAGAGAAAACATGCAAAAGTCAGTACAAGACTGGTGAGTTCATAGGTTTATCAGAAAACAGTAAGTATCAGTAATGAAATTCCTGGATTTAGTAATCAAAGCATATAATGGGTAGCTAGCCCATAGCAATCACTATGTGTATGAAGTCGCGACCGAGCTGACATGTAATCAATAGTAATAATGTAGGCCCGGCTGTGGTTTCTCCACCACAACACTGTAAAACAGGCTGACCGTTCAACCGTTTGACCTCCAGTCAAGCTGGCACGACTAGCCCGGGCGGGGTATGTCAATCCCAGTAGATCTACTAACAATCACCTCGCTATTTGCATATTAACAGTCCGAAGGGCAAAGTTTAACACCATAGTATCAGGTATATGCAGTATTACAAAAACCCAATGTAATGTAACGTTTATGAAAGTAGCATTTTCTCTCCCCAAAAAAAGTATAAAGTAAAAGTGGGGCTGTAAACTCACCTCAATTGCACGTGTGAATAGTTGCAATAGTCTGTATGTATGTTTGGTCTAGGAATCTCCTAAACAAAATCCCAATATATTCATGAGGTCATGATTACTAACCCTAGATGGTCATGCATAACTCATCCACAAAGTTAGTCTTGAAAATATCACTTGACTAATTAGACACGTCGAGTAGTAAATGTTTTATTTAGATTCTTGTCTTCATCTTTATTTTCCTAAAGATACATAATATATTAAAGGTGTTTTATATTAAGTATAATGGTATTATGCTTTCCATGTGTATGGGTTTCCTTTTTATTAAATATCTCTCAAAAGTTTACTTTTATCTATATATAGTTATTTGACAGCTTCAAAGGGAATTTTTTTTGGGTCTGGTTGTCATCCCCTTTTCATGGTACAAAGAATTTTTATAAAATCTGATACTTTTATCATATCTAGGTCTATGTCTTAGGATTCCAAAAAGGTATAGCTTGTATCCTACAACTAAGTTTAAGTGCCTCTAAATGGTTCATGAAATAATGGATGTCAGTGCAGCACTTTTCTGTACTTGTCTATGGAATTTACCTTTTTGAGGGGTCACAACTTACATTCACAAATAGAGCCTATATTACTTTTAAACCTAACACCTTAAGCTAAGCTACCACAGAAAGAAAATCTTCATTTTATTACTTTAAGCATAACTTATGCCTCATTCTTTCTGCCCTATTTATTCTGTTAAAAATTCAGGTTCAACACTTTAATTTGTTTGTACGTTTTGGATGGGTTATACTCGTCTAAAAATTTCAAGGTTGGATGGGTTAGAAACTAGACATCCTGTTAGGCTCAAGAAATGGTTCATTTGACCATGTTTAAATCGAGTTATGGTCTTGAAATCACAGAACATGAATCTGCCAGAAAGTGTTTTACATATTTTATTACTTTTTAAACTTTGTTAGAGCACTTTTGGGATGAGTTAGTGAACATGAACACATCATGGTGATGTATGGAAGATTAGAAACAAGGTGCTAACCTTAAACAAGAAAAGAGAAGAGATGGTAGTCTTGAAATGCAAGGAAAAGAAGACTTGATCCTTTGAACCAAGAAAACCCAACAAGAAAAGGTGAAGAAGATGTTGTAGGATGCTTGGAAGCTTCAAAAATCACTTGATCTTCAACCAAAGGCACTTGAACACACAAGATTTGTAGAACTAAAGTTTGAAAAGAAGATGAATGGGTGGGAATGGTAAGGTGGTCGAATTTTTAGTGAGAGAGAGTGAGAGGAGTGTGGGTGTTGGTGTAGATGAGAAGTATGGTATACCTCTTTCTTTATAACCCAAGTAAATAATTGAATTCCACTTTTTCAAAAGGTGAAATGTTTAGGTTGGAGGAGTTGGAGGAGTTGGTGTAGGATTTGGTGGAGCTAGTGGATTCAATATGTAAAGGAAAAGTTCACCTACTATCTCCTTCTTTTCCGCCATGCACCCACTAAACAAATTTGCCATTAGATGCAAGTTACACAATGGTCCCCTCAAGTCTCCTAAGTTTGCACTTTAGATCCTCCAAGTTAGCCTAATGTATATTTAGATTAATCATGTTAAGTAATTTAAGTTTAATTGTAGTTACAAATTAGTTATGCTCGGTTATTTATAATATTAGTAATCGTTATTATGTAACAATTGCAATTTGCTTAATCATACTTAACGGAGAGATTAGCCAATGTAAAAAGTGTTAACGTAAGAGGAAAAGTCGGGTTGTCACATTACCTTAACCTTAGAACAGGTTAAGCATCTGCTTACGTAAGTGGCAATATCCGCTTTCATGTTTGGCCACCAGTAAAGGACTTTTAGATCGTGGTACATCTTGTCTGAACCCAGATGAATAGAGTATCGTGACTTGTGAGCTTCGTCCATTACCAGCTCTCGTAGGTCTCCATACGAAGGAACCCATATTCGGTCCATGAAGTAGCGGATTCCGTCAGATTTTACCTCTAATTGTTTCCCCATGCCTCATAGTGATTCGGCTTTCAGGTTCTCTTCTTTCAAAGCTTCAAGTTGAGCATTACGTATTTGATCGGGTAGTCCAATGTGAATGGTGAGTTGTAATGCTCAAACTCACTTCGGCTTAGGTGTCTCCTTTCGACTTAAGGCGTCGGCTACTACGTTAGCCTTACTCGGATGATGTTTGATTGCACAATCGTAGTCATTCAACAACTCGACCCAACGACGTTGTCTCATATTCAGCTCCTTCTGTTCAAAGATGTGTTGGAGACTCTTGTGATCGGTGTAAATGGTGCACTTGGTACCGTACAAGTAGTGTCTCCATATCTTGAGCGCAAACACAACGGCTCCCAACTCTAAGTCATGTGTCGTGTAGTTTTTCTGGTGAACTTTCAATTGACGGGAAGCATAAGCAATCACCTTCTCGTGTTGCATTAGCACATAACCGAGACCTTGAATAGAAGCATCACAATAAACTACAAAATCGTCTGATCCCTCAGGCAGGGATAGAATCGGTGCCGTACAGAGTTTCTGCTTCAGAACCTGAAATGCGGATTCTTGTTTGTCACCCCAATTGTACGAGTGCCTTTATGAGTTAACGCGGTGAGAGGTTGAGAAATCTTTGAAAACCCTTCGATGAATCGTCGATAATAGCCAGCCAACCCAAGAAACAGTCGTACCTCAGTCGGAGTCTTAGGTGTAGCCCAATTCTTGATGGCTTCTATTTTTGTCGGGTCAACATGTATTCCATTCTCATTGACCACATGACCAATAAATTGGACCTCTCGTATCCAGAAGTCACACTTTGAAAATTTAGCATACAATTGTTCTCGTTTTAGCAGCTCCAGAATCAGTCTAAGGTGCTCCTCGTGTTCCTTATTCTTTGAATAAATAAGGATGTCATCGATGAAGACAATGACGAACGTGTCCAAATAGGGTTTGCACACTCGGTTCATGAGGTCTATGAAAACCGCTGGTGCGTTGGTCAACCCGAATGGCATAACCAAAAACTCGTAGTGGCCATACCTAGTTCTAAACGCAGTCTTTGAAATGTCTTCATCACGAACCCTTAGTTGATGATATCCCGACCTCAGATCTATATTGGAATAGAAACTCGACCCTTGAAGCTGATCGAACGAATCATCGATGCGCGGAAGAGGATAACGATTCTTAACCGTTGCTTTGTTCAATTCCCTATAATCAATACACATATGAAAAGTTCCATCCTTCTTCTTGACAAACAGGACTGGGGCTCCCCACGGTGATGAGCTAGGTCTGATAAACCCTTTATCCAATTGCTCCTGCAATTGCGTAGACAACTCTTGCAGTTCTTTTGGAGCTAATCTGTACGGTGCTCTCGCGATAGGTGCGGCTCCAGGTACCAAATCAATCTGGAACTCGACTTGGCGATGCGGTGGGAGACCAAGTAGGTCTTCAGGGAAAACCTCAGGATAATCACGTACGACAGGGATATCTTCAATCTTCTTTTCCTCAGCTTCTTTTTCAGTGACCATAGCAAGGAAAGCTATATGACCCTTGCCAGACGCACCGTCCTATTTCCGCTTGTTATCAGATGAACTAGTTGTAGTTCCAGGTTTAGGCAGAGTACCTTAGGCTACTGCCTGATCAGTAAGTTTGTAACCTAGACGAATCGTTTGCTGAATGGTGATTGGGTCTGCAGCTATGACACTGGCTTGAATTTGAGGAGCTAACCCTTCAATATACCTTTCTATCCTCTTGTAGGACGGGGTCACCATTTGAGGACATAAGGCAGCCAACTCGTGTGAACGAGTTGTATACTCCTCTATTTCAGATCCAACCATTTTAAGGTTCCAAAACTCCGTTTCTAGTTTCTGGATTTCATTTCTGGGACAGTACTCTTCCTTAATAGTGTCTTGAAGTCTTCCCAAGGTAAGTTGTTAGCAGCTTCCAATCCTAGAGTCTGAACTTGGGAATTCCACCAGGTTAGAGCAGGCCCTTCCAAAGTGCCAAACGCATACTTGACACGGTTTTCCACTGGACAGTTACACATTGCAAAGGCAGATTCCAGTTTCTCAATCCAACGGAGGAGGGTAACAACACCCTCAGAACCCTTAAAGGAATGGGGCTTGCAGTCCATGAACATCTTGAAAGTGCAGACTGCTTGACCTCCTTGATTTTGGTTCTGGTTGATATTGTTGTTTTGATTTTGGTTCCTGGTCTGTTCGTATGCCGTGAGCGCTTCAGCAACATGCTCATTTATGATGGCATCAA
The DNA here is from genome assembly GCA_024085815.1 of Flaveria linearis. Taxonomy (NCBI): domain Eukaryota; kingdom Viridiplantae; phylum Streptophyta; class Magnoliopsida; order Asterales; family Asteraceae; genus Flaveria; species Flaveria linearis. The sequence continues at coordinate 17,184 of JABSNV010001300.1, read as the reverse complement.
GCTCAGCTTGCGTCAGGTTAATGTTTCCTCGTCCACTTGGACGTCCAGGTCTTCTTCCAGACATGATTCTTCAATTCACAATACACGACAGTCACTATCGAATAATAACTATTGATAAAAATAAGTTGTTTCATACTAATAAGAATGGCGGATTTGTTTGCATATCGATAGTGAGGTTTTATGAGAGCCGAGACCTCATGTCTCCAAGTATAGAAATGAAAATTTGTACTGATTATGACTGTTATCACCCGATAGAGTTGCCAGAATTCTTATGCATGACAAATTACAATTACGTGTGCACCCGTGATTCTAATTTGCTTTGCATGGTCATTCATGGTTCCTTCCATTCGAGATAACATACCTTGTCAAGTACCGAGTGCTATCTGTTAAGACTAGCGAAGATGATAGGGCATGTTGGAAGTAGAAACAAGTACAATAGATTTGGAAAAGTAATGTGCATTGTTCTCCTTGTTCGTCGTCGTTAGGTTTGTCGTGTTTGTTAGAAAAGAGTTTCGTGTTCCCAAGTGGTAATGTTAGGTTCAAGTTGTCATTGCTTCAACTCCGGGAGTGAAGAAACAAGTGTAGATGTTGGGAGTAAGCGAGCGGGACTCTCCGCCCCTCTCTGTTAGTCAAGGATGATACAGGTGATATAGATAGTGCGAGTAATGTTTGATCGTTCAGTAATGTAATGTTAGCATGCCGGGAGAAATAAGGATTTTATCGATGAAGAAAATGATGAACTTGTACAAATAGGTTTTGCACACTCGGTTCATGAGGTCCATGAAAACCGCTGGCGCGTTGGTCAACCCGAATGGCATAACCAAAAACTCGTAGTGGCGATACCTAGTTCTGAACGCAGTCTTTGAAATGTCTTCATCACGAACCCTTAGTTCATGATATCCCGACCTCAGGTCTATCTTGGAATAGAAACTTGACCCTTGAAGCTGATCGAACAAATCATCGATGCGCGGAAGAGGATAACGATTCTTAACCGTTGCTTTGTTCAATTCCCTATAATCAATACACATACAAAAAGTATCATCCTTCTTCTTGACAAACAAGAATGGGGCTCCCCACGATGATGAGCTAGGTCTGATAAACCCTTTATCCAATAGCTCCTGTAATTGTGTAGACAGCTCTTGCAGTTCTTTTGGAGCTAATCTGTACGGTGCTCTCGTGATAGGTGCGGTTCTAGGTACCAAATCAATCTGGAACTCGACTTGGCGATGCGGTGGGAGACCAGGTAAGTCTTCAGGGAAAACCTCAGGATAATCACGTACGACAGGGATATCTTCAATCTTCTTTTCCACAGCTTCTTTTTCAGTGACCATAGCAAGGAAAGCTATATGACCCTTGCGTAAGCACTTCTGGGCTTTCATGTAGGAGATGATTCCTGAGACTGTACCACTCTTTTCGCCCTGAACTGACAAAACTTCACCACTAGAAAGTGGTACACGAACGATTTTCTCACCACAAATGATCTCAGCTTGATTTTAGAATAACCAGTCCATACTAACAACTACATCGAAGCTACCAAGTGTGACAGACATCAGATCTATATCTAACTCATGTCCAGATAATCCTAGTTTACATCCCTTAATGATGTGAGTTGCCTCAATTAGTTTCCCGTCAGCTAATTCTACAGTGTAACTAGGTTCCATATCAACTAAGGTTACATTTAGAAGCTTAATGAACTTGTTTGAAACAAAACTCTTGTCAGCACCGGTATCAAACAGTATAGAAGCAAAACAACCATTCAGAGGAAACGTATCCCACGTGATTATTCTTATGCGTTAACTCACCAGTATTGTTGATGAACTCTTGTCACACCAACCTAGACGGTGAAATCGTCGAAGTGTGAGAGTTACGATTGTTCACAGCCACATAACGCTATTATTAATTCCAAATATATTAGTCAAGGTTCATTGGTAACAATACAAGTAAAAGGCTCAAACAAAGATACATCATGAATACAAGGTTGAAAGTAACAAGATCCTTGTTTATTTCTCTAAGTCCAGTCCTAAGTGAGATAAGCTTCAAGAGTAGAACGCATACTTGGGTTATTCCTGAAACATGTTAAAAATAAAAGGTCAACATAAAAATGTTGGTGAGCATTCCATAGTTTTCAATACATAGAATATATAAAAGATGGCAATTCAAGTTGTAAGTTAGTGAATAAAGTGATTAGGGATGTTATGAACAATGCGTCAATCAAACCTTGACAAAGTTTTACAAGTCTCAAACGTTAAAAGTATATACGATTAGCTAAGTGTACTTGGATCAACCAAGCAGGCTTGTCAGGCCCATAGATCTATGACGTCGCCAGGCTAGCAATAGTTAATGATTGTACATATAACGCCATAACATGTTAACCACAAAGTTCAACTAACCACAACACACAAGTAAATTGCCATAAAGTTTACAAGTCACAAATAAATTTACAAGTACAATGATATAAGTTAACATGTTTCACCCCAAAGTGTGAAATAAGAAAAAGAGGTATGGAAATACTCACATGACGTATAAGTATATAAGAGGATTATAAGCAATGGATTTTTACAAGGTACCTAAACGTATTTATTATAAGGTTAAAGTTCAATAATAAGATAACATTTAGGCGTGAACTAGGGTTTCAATTGAAATTTGGGGGTTTAAATAATTAAGTAAAATAATGAATCGCTTATGTGTTGGTATAATAAAGATGATATGAACCAATTACAAATAAGAATGATTAAGAATGATTCAATAATTTAATTTATGTTTTAATAAAGATTAAGTATAAAGTGTGAAAAGAAATAATTAATTTAATAATTAATTATTTAAGATTTGATAAAGATAATTAATTGGATACTTATTAAATGACTTTAAAATTATTTAGAATATTTTATAAGTTTTGAACTTTTAAATGATTTATTATAAAGATCTTATATTACAAAACTTTAGTAATAAGAGTAAAGTATGATATATTGTTTTATAAGTTTCAAGAATTTAAATAAAAGTTTAAGGAATAAATTTATTAACTATTATGATATCACATGGTTTAATAAATCATTGAATAATTAATTATTTAAATAATCATTTAAATAATCATTTATATAATTAATTATTTAAAGTATTTGTAATATATAGGTTTAAAGAGTTTTGAAATAATTCAAATTTGATCTATAATATATTTATAATATATAAATGACTTAATAAAGTTTTTTTATAACCTTTTTTATTCTTTAAAAAGAACAATTAAATATAAGAATTATAAGTTTTAAAATCTTTAAAATTAACTTAATAATTTCTAAAATGTTTTAGTTAACAAAATAATTTTTATTTAGATTATTACTGTAATAATAATTTTTCTGATTTAAAAATGTATAAGAAAATAACTAAAATAAAAACATGCCAGAGGCAGGGTTCGAACCCCTGACCTCCCATGTTTTATGGTTGCTGCTAACCGGCGGGCCAAAGCCCAGATCTTGTTTCAAAATACAAATTATTTAATAAGAATCCTTATTCACAAAAAAAAATCCCCAATTCATAAGAACCCTAAATGCAATTCGATTTCCAATTGAACATCGAATCATACAAGTTAATGGAATCAAAGTTAGGGCTTTGATTACACATGTAAATTGAGTTTGTGTATGCGTTTAATTACCTGAATTGATATAATTTCAATAGAGAACGAGTACAGAAACAGATCGCGACCATGTATCACTGGTTTGATACCCAAACGACGATGATAATCAAATTCGTTGTACTGGTAGTTTCTAATGATGATGATGATCGAAAGCCCTCTAGAAATTTTGGTTTAAAGATCGCAAAAGTTGGTGTTCGATCCAGTTGCAGGTCCGCGACGAAGATGAAGGTCGAGGGTGATGCTAGTGTTTGTTTCAGGTGAAATTGGAAGCAGTATTCGTTTAGGATTAGGTAGATGATTGTTTATGTTAATTTAATTGCATTATTGTTGAGGTTTGGTGCACGATAGTGGGGTGGTTCGGCCGAAAACGCGGATGGAATCGGGGAAGAAGGTGGGTGTGGGGTTTGGGTATAAAAGTTACAGAAATGGTCCCTGTAGTTAGACTTGTTATTATTTTATGCTTAAAACTCTATTTTAAAGTTTAATTAATGACAAAACAACCCCCTAATTTTAGTTGAGTTTTAACACTTTTAAGTTAATAATTTTTTATAAATTATTAATATTAGTATCATCATTATTATTGTTTTTATAAATATTATCACTAATATTATTATTATTATTATTATTATTATTATTATTATTATTATTATTATTATTATTATTATTATATTATTATATTTTATTTTTATTTTTATTATTAATATTATTATTATTATTATTATTATTATTATTTATAATTAATATTATTATTTAATTGATTTAGAAACGTTAAGTAAACAAGGAATGAAACAAGAATAGCCCACAAGGTTTCATAAATGTCATGAATACTCCTTACAAAGTTAACTTTTAATTTAACAAAAATATGAAATGTTACGGTCTCCTCAACTTTTAAGAATTTCGTCCCGAAATTAGAATTGAAACTTAAATGAACAAAAGGAGTTATAATGAAAGGTAAGCGTACAACGGCCAGTGATAGCCGTTTGATTACAGATAAGATGTTTCACTTTAGGGAATCCTTCAAGTCTCTTGACATAATATATGCCAACTTGAACTCTTCGAGTGAAATACGAGACGTTTTGAGAGTAAACATTGGAAATGATGACAAGTACCATGGTATGTTAGACTTATAATCACAATCTTCTAGAATATAATTTCATGGTAAGGTGATGTCTAGAAATCAATAAAAGACCAACAATGATAAGAAAGGTTAACCGTCGGAATTAACAATCCCAAACGTCACCATATGAAACGACTTTAACGCATATCTTGTGAATATGTATTTCTCCTTTGACCAATCATCGGTCTAAGAATAATACGCTATGCAAAGATCTGGAATGAGTTCATGATGATGGTTAAGAATATTATTAAAAACTGAAAATGAATCAATCATTCAAAATAACGATCGATGTTTTAACGTCATACCACGGTATACAAATATTTGAAACAGATACCAGTAATCTTCTCGACCCGTTATCCCAAGTAAGTCAATATGAAATTAGCCCATCGGTCTATAATGCACCAATTGTCATCATGACCTCTAAGATAAGAAGCATTTTAGTTGAAAGGAAAGTTAAACAGGAGATCCATAGGATCACGATTGTTAGGTCTTGTCATATGTGAAGGTAAGACACTTGGACACATGCCAAGTTATGTCTTTTCTTTTATGCCATACCCATGACTACAAATTACGAAATTTTATGAACCATTATATCCACATCACAATGACGATAATAACGAGTCTTGTTGTTCAACACCACGATAGAGTTTCAATGATTTTCAATGTTAAGAATTTAAAAGCGATTCAAGAAATGACGCAAGCAATAAGAAATGTATTTGTAAACATGTTTGGCAAGGTAGCAAATCTACAAGTGCAGTTTACATACGCAGCTCAACAAACCTATAATCATAGCTGAGAACATTCGTGTGTCTAGAAAGACATGAACACGAATTGATAATGTCTTTATTTAGCAGAAAGATTATGTAATAAGGCTACCATCGTGCAATCAGGTTTTGATGATAACTCAAAATGAAAGTTGATAAATAAGGAATAAATGGTTCCATATAGCTAGATCAAATCAAAACATGAGGATAAAGGGAAAGAAATCAATTTAAGAATTTAAGTGCTCCAAGCTTGGAATCAAAATCAACTTAAAGCGATCGGGTCTCCTTTCAAGTTCAGAGATCATGCTTTGGCTTGATAGGTCGAAACACTTACATTGTTTCACCCTTCAAGTTACTACATGCTTCTCGTCACTTAATTACAACCTTGGCAAGTTTGAGATCAAGGAATGAGAATAGTCACCAAGATGTGGTTATCACACCTAGCTTGGTGGTGTATTTCCCAAAGTATGACTCTTAACTACCAAGCAAGAGGTTGATCCTAACTCATTGTTAAGGATCCATAGAAATAAGATGAGGTAACTCACCATTAAGGTAAGGGAAATCACTCCTATCTTAACGGTGAAGTTTTACAAAAACAAAATATAACAAGATAAACTTCTTCATCAAAATCCGAAATTCACTCCTACTTTGATGAGGTCGTCTCATTTGAACAATACAATTCATAAAATGATATTATCATCAAGGTATGAAATTTACGTCAATCTTGATGATTGAGCTTCATAATAACAAGAAAACAATCAAACATTAACATTTATCACCAAAGTACAGGTTTCAATCCTATTTTAGTGAGATCATGTCATTTGTGAAGTGCAAGTTCCAATGAGAATAATTGAAGTCAATCCTCAGGATAAGGTAATCACTCCAATCCAGAGGATGAAATTTCATAGAACACACAATTGGAAACCATTTATCAAAATGAATGAAGAATCATCATCAAAGTAAGGGAATCACCCCTGTTTTGATGAGTTACATTTATTTAGGAGATACGAGTGTTCTTAATCATAGGTTGACTTGAAAACTCTTGCATCTCCCACGGTGCAAAGGTTCAAGGTTCGACTTAACAACGATAGGAAAAGTATATCAATTCAGAAAATTTCAAGTTACATCAATGTAACAAAAGGGAAATCATGTTTACAAAATTTAAGGTCAGAGTTTGAGGTAACAGAATTTGTTATGATGTTCAAATCTTGGATGGCTTAAATCGGGAAGACGAAATCAAGGACAAAAATGATTCGACATCACAATGAGATGTGAACATTCGATTCACAATCGAAGGGAATACATGGACTTCTCAAGACATGAGGTCAGCCATAACCTTATTGAAGGCACGCGTACTTATAAGTGGTCACTCATCTCAAGGGTTTCAAGTCAGTGAACGGATTCAATGATCGAATCAGATCACCAACTACACTTTGCCTAGACAAAGTATCCCGAGATGTAGGAATTCCACCTACAGAATTGCATGTTCTTAGTTATGGGACACATCATTAAGAAAATTTGAGAACCATAAGTAATGGTTTAAAGTTTTAAAGACCATACGGTTTAGATTCCCAATATCTTTGGGTATATTAAAATCCATGTTCACGTTGGTCAAGGTAAGAAGATAGTTACATGAAACGCTCAACGTGTAACGGTGTTTAAACGTAAGAGTTTAAATGTAGGATGAGTTCAATATTAAAAGGAACATTATGTAGGTTAAGAATGAGAAGATATTTAAACTTTGGTGATATACCAGTTCAAGGATTCAAGGATTTTTTTAAGATACAAAAGGATGGTTCCATTTGGTAACGCGTTACCATTTGGAATCGTTGACACGTCAAGGTAATTTGACCCATTTGCCTTAGAGACTTGTGTATTGACTATAGTTTATCACTCATCCCAGAAATCCCCAGGTAAGCATAACTGGTCTCACAATGAGATTTATACGATATGCTTGCCTTAGCCCGAAGGCCTTTTGCCAGGAAATCCAGAATACAGGTGTCTATGTGTCACATAAATTTCTTTGGTTCATAGAATCAAAACCTTGATGAGATGTTCATAGATAGACATAGAGTCTAAGGAATTAAACCCACGATGATAAGTGCAGATTCCACATGTCGTTGAGAATAGGTTTAGGAAGTTCATTTGTCGGGGAGAGTCAAAAAGTAAAAGTTAAGTTTAGGGAGACAAGTAACTAAGTTTTAAGCATACATAAGGCAATCCTATGCTAAGGCATCAAGTTGCACAAAAGACATAACATTATGTAGCATGCAAACAATAAGTAAGCACAAGAGTATAAGGATCTTTCTATGAGGTTCATGCAACTATAGTCTAGGTCACCATTTCTAATAACCTAAATCCCTATAGTTACGGGCTCTGATACCAATCTGTCACACCCCAACCTAGACGGTGGAATCGTCGAAGTGTGAGAGTTACGATTGTTCACAGCCACATAAAGCTATTATTAATTCTAAATATATTAGTCAAGGTTCATTGGTAACAATACAAGTAAAGGCTCAAACAAATATACATCATGAATACAAGGTTGAAAGTAACAAGATCATTGTTTACTTCTCTAAGTCCAGTCCTAAGTGAGATAAGCTTCAAGAGTAGAACGCATACTTGGGTTATTCCTGAAACATATTAAAATAAAAGGTCAACATAAAAATATTGGTGAGCATTCCATAGTTTTCAATACATAGAATAAATAAAAGATGGCAATTCAAGTGTAAGTTAGTGAATAAAGTGATTAGGGATGTTATGAACAATGCGTCAATCAAACCTTGATAAAGTTTTACAAGTCTCAAACGTTAAAAGTATATACGATTAGCTAAGTGTATTTGGATCAACCAAGCAGGCTTGTCAAGCCCATAGATCTATGACGTCGCCAGGCTAGCAATAGTTAATGATTGTACATATAACGCCATAACATGGTAACCACAATGTTCAACTAACCACAACACACAATTAAATTGCCATAAAGTTTACAAGTCACGAATAAGTTTACAAGTGCAATGATATAAGTTAACATGTTTCACCCCAAAGTGTGAAAATAAGAAAAAAGGATATGGAAATACTCACATGACGTATAAGTATATAAGAGGATTACAAGATTTAACGATGCTCCAACGGATTCTTTTACAAGGTACCTAAACGTATTTATTATAAGATTTAAAGTTCAATAATAAGATTAACAATTAGGCGTGAACTAGGGGTTTCAATTGAAATTTGGGGGTTTAAATAATTAAGTAAAATAATGAATCGCTTATGTGTTGGTATAATAAAGATGATATGAACCAGTTACGAATAAGAATGATTAAGAATGATTCAATAATTTAATTTATGTTTTAATAAAGATTAAGTATAAAGTGTGAAAAGAAATAATTAATTTAATAATTAATTATTTAAGATTTGATAAAGATAATTAATTGGATACTTATTAAATGACTTTAAAATTATTTAGAAAATTTTATAAAGTTTTGAACTTTTAAATGATTTCTTATAAAGATCTTATATTACAAAACTTTAGTAATAAGAGTAAAGTATGATATATTGTTTTATAAGTTTCAAGAATGTAAATAAAAGTTTAAGGAATAAATTTATTAACTATTTATGATATCACATGGTTAATAAATCATTGAATAATTAATTATTTAAATAATCATTTAAATAATCATTTATATAATTAATTATTTAAAGTATTTGTAATATAGAGGTTTAAAGAGTTTTGAAATAATTCAAATTTGATCTATAATATATGTATAACATATAAATAACTTAATAATATTTTTATAACCCTTTTTATTCCTTTTATAAGAATTATAAGTTTTAAAATCTTTAAAAATTAACTTAATAATTTCTAAAATGTTTTAGTTAACAAAATAATTTTTATTTAGATTTATTACTATAATAATAATTTTTCTGATTTAAAAATGTATAAGAAAATAACTAAAATAAAAACATGCCAGACGCAGGGTTCGAACCCCTGACCTCCCATGTTTTATGGTTGCTGCTAACCGGTGGGCCAAAGCCCAGATCTTGTTTCAAAATACAAATTATTTAATAAGAATCCTAATTCAAAAAAAATCCCCAATTCATAAGAACCCTAAATGCAATTCGATTTCCAATTGAACATCGAATCATACAAGTTAATGGAATCAAAGTTAGGGCTTTGATCACACATGTAAAATCGAGTTTGTGTATGCGTTTAATTACCTGAATTGATATAATTTCAATGGAGAACGAGTACAGAAACAGATCGCGACCATGTATCACTGGTTTGATACCCAAACGATGATGATAATCAAATTTGTTGTACTGGTAGTTTCTAATGATGATGATGATCGAAAGCCCTCTAGAAATTTTGGTTTAAAGATCGCAAAAGTTGGTGTTCGATCCAATTGCAGGTCCGCGACGAAGATGAAGGTCGAGGGTGATGCTAGTGTTTGTTTTAGGTGAAATTGGAAGCAGTATTCGTTTAGGATTAGGTAGATGATTGTTAATTGCATTATTGTTGAGGTTTGGTGCTCGATAGTGGGGTGGTTCGGCCGAAAACGCGGATGGAATCGGGGAAGAAGGTGGGTGTGGGGTTTGGGTATAAAGTTACAGAAATGGTCCCTGTAGTTAGACTTGTTATCATTTTATGCTTAAAACTCTATTTTAAAGTTTAATTAATGATAAAACAACCCCCCTAATTTTAGTTAAGTTTTTAACACTTTTAAGTTAATAAATTTTTATAAATTATTAATATTAGTATCATTATTATTATTGTTTTTATAAATATTATCACTATATTATTATTATTATTATTATTATTATTATTATTATATTATTATTATTTATAATTAATATTATTATTTAATTGATTTAGAAACGTTAAGTAAACAAGGAATGAAACAAGAATAGCCCACAAGGTTTCATAAATGTCATGAATACTCCTTACAAAGTTAACTTTTAATTTAACAAAAATATGAAATGTTACGGTCTCCTCAACTTTTAAGAATTTCGTCCCGAAATTAGAATTGAAACTTAAATGAACAAAAGGAGTTATAATGAAAGGTAAGCATACAACGGCCAGTGATAGCCGTTTGATTACAGATAAGATGTTTCACTTTAGGGAATCCTTCAAGTCTCTTGACATAATATATGCCAACTTGAACTCTTCGAGTGAAATACGAGACGTTTTGAGAGTAAACATTGGAAATGTGACAAGTTACCATGGTATGTTAGACTTATAATCACAATCTTCTAGAATATAATTTCATGGTAAGGTGATGTCTAGAAATCAATAAAAGACCAACAATGATAAGAAAGGTTAACCGTCGGAATTTAACAATCCAAACGTCACCATATGAAACGACTTTAACGCATATCTTGTGAATATGTATTTCTCCTTTGACCAATCATCGGTCTAAGAATAATACGCTATGCGAAGATCTTTGAATGAGTTCACGACGATGGTTAAAAATATTATTAAAAACTGAAATGAATCAATCATTCAAAATAACGATTGATGTTTTAACGTCATACCACGGTATACGAATATTTGAAACGGATACCAGTAATCTTCTCGACCCGTTATCCCACGTAAGTCAATATGAAATTAGCCCATCGGTCTATAATGCACCAATTGTCATCATGACCTCTAAGATAAGAAGCATTTTAGTTGAAAGGAAAGTTAAACAGGAGATCCATAGGATCACGATTGTTAGGTCTTGTCATATGTGAAGGTAAGACACTTGGACACATGGCAAGTTATGTCTTTTCTTTTATGCCATACCCATGACTACAAATTATGAAATTTTATGAACCATTATATCAACGTCACAATAAGGATAATAACGAGTCTTGTTGTTCAACCCCACGATACCAATCTGTCACACCCCAACCTTGACGGCGGAAACGTCGAGGAGTGAGAGTTAAGATCGTTCACATCCACATAACGCTATTAATAATCCCATATATATATATATTAATCATAAATTACAATAGTACCATTACAATCATAAGTCTCAAAGAAATTAAAATAAACATAACAAGTCATTTATTCTATTTATTTATCTAGGTCCATTCCTAGATGTGTAAGCTTCGAAGAGTAGAAATTAAGCTTGAGTATTTCCTGAAACATGTTAAAAATAAAACGTCAACAATAATGTTGGTGAGATTTCCCTAGTTTCAATACATAAGTATATATAAAAGATGGCAATTCATGTTATAAATTAGAGAACAAAGTAACTAGAGATGTAAGACAGAATGCACAATAAAACCTTGACAAAGTTTTACAAGTCTCAAACGTTAAAAATATATACGATTAGCTAAGTGTACTTGGATCAACCAAGCAGGCTGGTCAGGCCCATAGATCTATGACGTTGCCAGGCTAGCAATAGTTAATGATTGTACATATATTTGATATTACATGGTAGCTACAAGGTCCAACTAACCACAACACATAAGTAAATTGCCATAAGTTTACAAGAATCAAACGTGTTTACAAGTGCAATGTTTATAATTGTAAAACCGTGAAATCTCCCAAGAAACAGTCAAACCACGATCTCAATCATATGAATGCGAAATGTAAACATGATTGGATTGAAATAAGAATGAATTGATCACAAATGCTTCTTCTATTGAATAAACACAACCTATTAAGGTCTTGTGCGAAATCGCACAGTACAGAAGTGAATAATGAACAAAAGCTTAATTACAAAACGAAAACTAAGCTATTTACTAAACTAAACAGTTCTCACGCGACTTGCTTTTCGCGCGGCTAAGCCTTTCACGCGGGTCCAGTCCTTCGCGTGGAGTCAGTTGTCGCGTGGAAGCTTCATCTCGCGTGAGTCTAGCTTTCGCACAACCTGTCTTCAGAATTCGTTATCATTAAGTCTTTAAATGTTTTGCCGAGCCTTGATTAGTCTTCTACAATCTCCCCCTAGGCTCGGTGAAACATAATCAATCAAAATCAACGTTAGCCTTCTTGTACAAGCCTGAATAAGCATACCATTTGTTCCTAAGGATTCGATCCGTCATCCACACATACTGGCAAGATAGAAAGTAAACTGACTCATCAGCTGAAATGGTGCAGTGTAATAGCTTGATTAAGTCGTCTTTGCCAAACTTCATTAAGTCAGCTGGATCGATAATTCTAAATGATCTGTCGGTGCATTTGATCTCAGCATGACCTGAATCCTTCTCACATCTCCAAGAAAGTAGTTGCTTTAATGAATTAGGAGGAATAGGGGCATGAATAGGGACTTTTCTGATAATTTTGGATGTTGATAGACTCTTATTTTCATTGGAGCTTTAGTCTTTTCATCTTTCTTGTAGAGTCATCAATCACCTTTGATTTGACAGTTTTGAAGTCCTTGAAGTTTGTTCGCATCTCCCTTCGTATCATTGATCTTATCAATTCAGCTTCGCTGTGGTTACTTTCATTAAAAAATGGAGCTTTGCCCATGGAGTAGAGATCAGCAGCACGTAGAGTATGAAAGTCTTGTGTGCTCTTTAGATAATCGATTTCTCCATTCTTTCTTTTTATCACATACATCCTTTTCTCTCCATCATAACCCTAACTGATAACATGAGACATTTCACCATACTTCTGCTTGGCTTTGAAATAAACAGAAAATGAGCTTCAGTAGGTGGTGGTGGTGCTTTGAATATTAAGCCTCCTCTAGTGTATAATGCAATTTTACCAGTAGAATCTTTCTTGGTTGAATCAGCAGGAGTTGAACCACTCACAGTCTTAGTAGGGATTTCTCCTTCTTCAAGATTAATATCTTTGAATAACTCCTGAAGGTTGTTCCCAAATATATCCGTTTATTCATTCTGATCATCTAAGTCATCAAACAAATCAAATTCGTCTTCAAATCGTGGTTCTAGAGCCTAATGCTCTGATACCAATTGTAAAACCGTGAAATCTCCCAAGAAACAGTCAAACCACAATCTCAATCATATGAATGCGGAATGTAAACATGATTGGATTGAAATAAGAATTGAATTGATCATAAATGCTTCTTCTATTGAATAAACACAACCTATTAAAGGTCTTGTGCGAAATCGCACAGTACAGAAGTGAATAATGAACAAAAGCTTAATTACAAAACGAAAACTAAGCTATTTATACTAAACAAAACAGTTCTCGCGCGACTTGCTTTTCGCGCGGCTAAGCCTTTCGCGCGGGTCCAGTCCTTCGCGTGGAGTCAGTTGTCGCGTGGAAGCTTCATCTCACGTGAGTCTGGCTTTCGCACAACCTGTCTTCAGAATTCGTTATCATTAAGTCTTTAAATGTTTTGCCGAGCCTTGATTAGTCTTCTATAATAATGTAACATGTTTCACCCAAAAGTGTGAAAATAATAAAATGGGTATAGAAATACTCACTTGATCAATAAATATAAAGTTGACGGTTATTAAAAATATAACAAGCAACGTTCTAATGTAATGCTTCACAATGCACCTAAGAATATATATTTACAAGGTTTAAGTTTAATAATAATTTACGTTCTAACCCGAACTAGGGTTTCAGTAGGAATTTGGGGTTATTTTGATAAGTAAAATTAATGAACTATTATTTATATTTTGTTTGATAAAAGAGAGTACCGTTTATAAAAATTTTAAAGGATTTAAATCCTTTGTTAATAACTTGCGTATCATAATATATTTTTGAATACTATAATTATCATGATAAATCTTTAATCAAAGAAAACATAAGATTTAATAATAATTTAAAGAATAATTTAACAACTTAAATTATTATATAAATTCATTTTTATAATAATACTTAATTTATTTCTATAATAAAATGTTAGAATATTTTATAAGAATATATTTACAGAAAATATTTTGTTGATTCTACAAGATTAGAAGTTTATAAAAATTATTTTTATATGCAATAAGAATTTCTAAAATATAATTAAGGCTAAAAAGCCATTTTAAAAATTGTAAGAGGGTGCCCGGGTTCGAACCCAGGAACTCTAGGTGGAAGGTGTGAGTGCCGAACCAGTGAACCAAGGGCCTTGGTCATGGTTTACTTTGGTTTTTAAGTCTCAAAACCATTTGATACAAACCACCCCCAAATCCCTTAGAACCCTAGAATTAGCCGAACCAAATTGAGCATAAATTCGTTATTGTTAACGAATCTATTCATGGGGCTTTTGTTCCCCATGATAAAACGATCATGTAGCAAGGTTTAATTACCCGGTTGAAGATAGATTCGATGATGAAAAGGTAGGAGAACAGGTCGCGAACCTCCGGTGATCTATCGATGATCAAACGTTGATGATAATCAAATTAAACTTGAAGATGGCTTCGGATGTGGTTCTTGATGCAAAGCCCTTTATAAATTATGGTTTTAAAATATCGATAGATGCGTTTAATTAAGTTATTATGGTTTAGGTGTAACCGATTTGGTCATTGAAGTGTATTAGGTGAGTATTTGATGACATTTTATTTGGTCATTGAAGTGTATTAGGTGAGGTATTTGATGACATTCTTATTTGGTCATTGAAGTGTATTAGGTGAGTATTTGATTAATCAAATTGCATATTTTGGATTATTACAGAATACATCGGGGGGGGGGAAGAATCTGGTTTGGGTTTTAAAAATATTACACAATTAGCCCCTCAATTTTTGTAGGCTTATTATTTTATGCCTTAAACTTTCATTTTAAGTTTATAAATTGACAAAATAACCCCATAACTTTTAAGTTTCAAATCTTTTTAAGTTTTATAATTTTTTATAATTTGTTATTATTATTATTATTATTATCATAGTTATTATAGTTGTTATTTATCTTATAATCTATTAGAAATGTTATTATGTTCAATTTAATAGTTTAAGTTATTATCTTTTAAATAAAAGAATTAATGAAAACAAAGACTCAAACATAAATTAACTACAAATTCCTTAAATGACAACAATGGTACTTACAAGATTAATCAAAGTTTATTCTTAGTTAACAAAAATTTAGGATGTTACAGTCTCCCCAACTTAAAAGAATTTTGTCCTGAAATTAAGAATGAACTAAGCGAACAAATGCGGGTATCTCTCCTTCATATGATCCTCACGCTCCCAAGTGAACTCAGCTCCACACTTTTTCTCCCAACGAACCTTGACGATTGAGTAGTTGTGGTCCTCGTCTTCTTCATAATACGATCCATGATTTCTACAGGTTTCTCAACAAAGTGCAATGACTCTTTGATCTGGATGTCTTCCAATGGAACATGCAGACTCTCGTCAGCCAAACATTTTCTCAAATTTGAGACATGGAACACAGGATGAACTCCGCTAAGGTCGGAAGGTAGTTCCAGTTTATAAGCCACTTTCCCAATCCTTTTTAGGATTTTGAAAGGTCCTACAAATCTTGGAGCCAGTTTACCTTTCTTTCCAAAGTGAACCACCCCTTTCCACGATGAAACCTTAAGAAGAACCATGTCGCCAACTTGTAATTCCAACGACTTACGACGCTTATCGGCATAGCTCTTTTGTCGACTTCTTGCCACTTCAAGGTTCTTGCGGATTGTAGAGACTTTATCGGTCGTTTCTTGTATAAGTTCAGGACCAGTGATGAAGTTTTCACCAATGTCGGTCCAACAGATCGATGATCGACATTTATGACCATAAAGTGCTTCGAATGGTGCCATCTTGATACTCGAGTGATAACTATTGTTATACGAAAATTCCGTGAGCGGTAAATACGTATCCCAATCACCACCAAAGTCAAGGACACATAGTCGTAGCAGATCCTTGAGGGTTTGGATTGTTCGTTCGGTTTGACCATCAGTTTGAGGATGGTAAGCCGTACTTAAATCCAATTGAGTACCCAAGAGTTCTTGCATAGACGACCGAAAGTGCGAAGTGAAACGAGCGTCTCGGTCGGATATGATGTGCAATGGCACGCCATGACGACTCACAATTTCGTCAATGTAGATGCGGTCCAGTCTTGAAACTTTGTAAGTGTCTCGTATTGGTATGAAATGTGTTGTCTTGGTCAAAAGGTTAATAATGACCCAAATACTATCATGACCACGAGGAGTACGAGGTAACTGGGTTATGAAATCCATGGATATATGTTCCCATTTCCACATAGGGATTTCGGGTTATTCAAGTAAACCACTTGGTCGTTGATGCTCGGTTTTGACTCTTGCACACGTGAGACATTTGGAAATATAAGACGCGATATCTTCTTCATTCCAGGCCACCATATTGACTACGCAAGTCCATGTACATCTTATCGGAGCCAGGATGAATGGAATATCGGGTTTGATGAGTTTCGTTCATTATGAAGTGACGAAGATTAACACGATTAGGGATCCAAAGTCGATTCAAGAAGTACCACAAGCCAATCGGTTTTGTCTCCAGTTGTGACCGAACGTTAGACACCAAATCTTTATCTTTTCCTTCGTTGGTTAATGCTGCTTGTTGAGCCTCGCGAATGCATAACTCGAGATCACTATCAATCCTTATATTTGAAGCATGATAGTAGCCTCGTTAACATCCACATGAATCTCGGTATCAAATTTCCTTAACGTGTCAAACCATTGCCTTCGATCTTGAATTTCTTGAAGTGAGACAACCTTGTTGTGGACTTGCGACTTAGTGCGTCGGCTACAACATTCACCTTTCCAGGATGGTAGCGAATGTCAAGTCGTAGTCGCTAATCAACTCGATCCAACGTCTTT
>JABSNV010000323.1:0-94261 GCA_024085815.1 Flaveria linearis | reverse complement strand
ACATGACTGCAAAGTCCACATCTGGGGGATGTCAATTCCTTGGTAGAGGCTAGTCTTATGGAAATACAAGAAACAATCCTGTGTATCTGCATCAACCTGCTAAAGCTGAATACATTGCTATTGCAAGCTGCTGTGTTCAATACTTTGGATTCAGAATCAGATGCTGGACTATGGATACAACTTCCAAAAGACTACCATCCATATAGACAACAATAGTGCTATCTCTATCACAGAAAATCCTGTGTAACACTCAAGGACAAAGCATATCAACATCATGTATAATCAATTAGAGATAATCATAAAAAGAGATTGATAACACTAATCAAGGTTAACACAAATGACAATATGCTGATCTATTCACAAAGCTTTGATGAACAGATATTAAATATCTTATTTCAGTTATTGGGATGATTAATCTTGAACATATTTTCTTAAAACTTAATCTATATTATTGCTAAAAGGAAGTGTGTGTCCTAAGTCTCTATTCTAGCACCTCAGAAGCCCAGTCTATCTTGGTGGAAAAATCTTTTTCAACTGATATTCCTTAGCATTTTAAAAAGTTACCAAGTGTATTTCTTTTGAAAGATATTAATATTGCATTGGAAAGATTTAAGTCTTCAAATCACCTAACTACTTAAAATAAATTTATCTTCGGAAGAATGCTTAAATTTCTTCCGAAGCCAAAATATGCTTTTAAGCACTTATATGATTTGAAGAACAAATTTCTTCCGAAAGCAATTATGTCCTCGGAAGATTTATTCTCTTTAAGAATAAAACTTCTAGCTTTAATATTTCCGAAACCAAATACTCTTCGGAAGAGAAAATACTTCAAAATATTTTCTTTCCGAAGCCATTTCTCACAATGCTAAGGAATATCTTTCAAAACAAAATTTAGCTTCCAAAGTTTTTTCACAAACTTCCGAAGATAAATACCTTCGGAAGAGTTTCAACTTTTAAGAAAACTACCTTTTTGGGCACTTTCTCAGAGAGAGGGACCGACCTTCGAACTTCAAGTTTATCCTTTTGCATTAACTTTGTCTCACGTCCATTTCGTATAAAATACATAACGGTTCCCCTCTCTTCACTATCTTCTTATCTAAAATTCTCTAAACCTAACTTTCCACTCATCGCTTTTGTTCTTATCTTCCTTCACCTTAAAGCTACCTCAAATGGTCACCCTTGATCGCAGAATTCTACCAGATTTTTCCATACAGCTTCACAGGGAACACAATCAGGTTGCTCTGTTAACTCTAGAAAGATCCAAGTTTCTCATAGGTTTAGATGATCCTTCCTCTATCGCACTACTTCACCTCCCGACCATATGATCGTCCACAGATATGAGGATCAACTTTTGGAGTTTTGGAGGACCTACCAAGAGTCACCATGGATGGGGAGAAGGAACTATCTGCCACAGTGCAGGGAAGACAATCTTCATCACTTCAGCTTCCATCACTCTTATCTACAGATGGATATGCAGAAGGTGAATTGTCCTTCCCAAAATATGTTGTAAACCACTTCTTGCAGTAGATAGGATATGAAGGTGACTTCTAAGTTAGAATCTTTAAGAAAGGGAAGGTTTCTCCTAAGTGGAAAGTACCACCTCCATTTTATCCACAGCTTGTCTAACAAGCATGGAGGTTGGACCAAATTCCAGAAGGACCTCTCTTCTAGTCCAGCAGATGGTTCATGGGTTCAAGTTCAGGTATTTCAATTCTGTTTAATAATTTGCTTGTAAACTTGGAATCCTTAGAATATTATATGTTCCCTAGATATGTCCAGCATATTCTTAACTATAAAACTGGGCTCCCAGTTGAGGGGAACATATAATGTTTTAATTGGAACAGATGAAGCCTGACATCTTCAAGACTATGAGAAAGCCAACTATTAGCTTCTCAGGGGTAGAAACAGCCCTGGTCCTAAAAATATTAGAGCTCATTGCTCACGGTGACAACCTAGCAGCACAGCTAGTGTTGAACCCACACCTTTCACTTCAAGACAACCCACACAGCCACAAATAACCATCACCTACTAAAGAAAATCCAAACAACCCCTACACAAGTTATTCAATTTGTGCAAGCCCCCATATCACCACCCATACAAGAGGAAGTGAACATTGGAGCTCCCACTTCTCCTGAAAAGAAAACCACTCCCATCTCACAAATGATCAGTCATGAGGTTCCTTATGCTCGAATGAAAAGCTTATAACCCAAGAAGCCTAAGCCTTCACTCAAAGTCTCAACACTTTAGTGAACAACCTTCAGGGGAAAGTTACCATCCCCAGCCTTAGATCTAAACCATCCAATTCTATCCTTGAATCTATGATGATGAGGATATGGAACTCAATAAGTATCATGAATCTCTCTTCTCTTTCCCTGCTCAAAGAAGATGAGTACTCCTGTGTCGCCCATATCTAGCCCACATCATCCCCCCAAACTAAGGTGGATCTTCTTGAACCTGTCAGAAGATCCATATGGAAGAGGCTCTCACTTCTACAGTGATTAGATCATAAGACCTTAACCGTTATAACCCAGCCCACTGACACTTTAACTGAATTTTTCAGTGAGCAGGGAAATGCAACGGGCAGGAACAATAAGCTGGTGACGAGGAACAAACTTAGGTCCAATTCTCCATCCCCAGTGATTTTTCTACTGAAGATGAGAGGAGAATCTTATACTAAAGGTACAAAACTCGACCAAAACATGCACCTATTTAGTCTCCAAGGTCAGTTACTTGGATCTCAAGTGACTACATTGCAAAGAAGGGTCATAATCAGCAACTTGAGATTTGTGATCTCAAGAAAAGCTAGCTATGAGACCCTTCAGGAGGACTCAACCAGGAACACAAGAACCCGAGGATGTGATAAACTTAACCTCCAGCTCACCTATACAAGTGAGTGATGTTACCAAAAGGGGGAGGAAGTTGTCACAATCATAGAACCTGAGAGTCCTTCTCAGAGTATGTACATTGAGGATCACCAACCTCACTTGCAATTGTCCACACTCAGCAACCTCCTCAAGTTCACACTGATGTGATTCTCTTATACAAAGTCTGTTTGGGAGGGAATACCAAGGGCAATATCAACCCACCATATGGAGCTTAAATAAAATTCTAAGGTGAAAGTATAATGCTAATAGAAGAGCCCTAGACTGCATAGATTTCAAGGATAGAAAAAGGACTTTAACTTTCAGACCTTGAACTTCTATGACAGTCTTTCTCTAGTCAATATGCCATTGGCCACCCACTCAACATAGGCAAGCTGACATATTGGCTGAGAGAATTTAAGACAGGATTATGAAGAGTTAAGGTATAGAAGAAGGCAACTGCAAACATGCAATGTTATTGGTCACTGGATGTTGAGTGGAACCCAAGATTAGCTTTATGGGAAAACCTTGACTGAAGGCCAAGTGACAGACCTGTGAGCATTGTCACAGAAACAACTACTTTACATCCTTTACCCTCAGTAAGGCACTAATTAGTAATGGTGCTTCACAACTTCTCTCTACCCAGAGTTTTGACTACTGAACCAAGCAATAAGGCCAAGCTCTCTCCACCCTGAGTCACCAAGGCCTATGAGTGATAAAGGGAAGAGGAAAATGACCTCTGAGAAGATTGAGAGGAGGAAGAGAAAGGAAGAGAAGCTAAGGGGAGAGAGTTCAACTGGTTCCTCAGGCTTCGTGAAAGCTGCAATAAGGACAACCCCAGACTAAATACTCAAGATGATGAGTTAGGGATGCCAATTGAACTACTTGGAAACCAGGAACTACAACATTGATAAACTTATCTCTCTTCCCTTAAAAGAGCTAATGAACTGGCAGACTAAAGCTGATAAGGAGAAGAAGGAGGTAGAGATGCAGAATTGCTCTTCAAGCTTAAAGAAGAAAAAAGAAAAAAGAGCTGTACAAACATGCTCCTACTCTCTCCCCAGTTCATGAAAGCCCTGCGAGAGAGGCTGTGGCAACTGAACAACCTCAGGTAGACAAGGTGGCTGATAGACAAAACATGATCAACTACCTGACTGCACAGGCCTCTATCAGGCATCTACACTTCTTCCCCTTCATATGAAACATTGAATTTGAGTATCTTAAACAGCTGGAAACAACAATTCATCTATGAACAAAAGGATGCTAAGAGAAAGACGAGGGAAGAAGCTGCAAAGTCAGAGCCGTCATTCAAAAGAGTCAAAAAAAGTCTATTGAAAGACAGATGATGATGAGCTTCTTGAAGCTATATGGATTCTACAGAAGAGGCTTGGTCCAATGTCTTTATCCATTATAGATGAGCACATTAGAGTGATGAAGCAAAAGATTAAAAAGGGAGAGCATGTGGACTGAATTCTCCACCAAGCCAACTCCCTCTAAGGTAGAGGTTTAAGGTTGAACCAACACAGACAACACAACCTGGACCTTTAGCGGCATCTAAGCCATCTCATCTTCTATTCCAGAGTAGGGTTCTACTCTTTTTCCTCTGAACCTGTGAGGGAAGATGACCCAACTGAGAGAGGCACAACAAATAACCTGGTACTTAGACCAACCTTCTCAGTCGAACACTCTAAAGAGGAAGAAAAGGATGGTCCTAAAGAGAGTATATAGAAGACAAAGGCATCCACTTCCAGACCTAAGGATGAGTCAAGCATCCTAAGGAAGTGCACAAGAGGCTGCTCAACCAACTCCTACTCAGCATAGCCTCTTGCAGCTGGAAGACCCATCTTGTAGTGGACCTTTGCTACTAATCCAGACAGATGGTGTGTGATTAGAGATCAAGGGGTCAAGATGTCTACTTCTGCAAATACATGCTTGATTTACTACGCTGATCTCCATGACATGAGAAGGTACTATGAGAGTTTGAAGTATCCTGACCAAATGATGAAAAAGGAAATGGTCTTGATCCTAATGGACTGTCAACTGATTAATAACCTTCTCTGTTTTGGTAGCAATAGCCTAGGGGAGTTTGTAAGGTTTAAATAAAAGCTAATGCAACCAAAGTAACCAAAAGCTTCCTACATGCATGCACTTAGTACAAGGTAGAAGCTGCTTAGAAGATTTACACTATACTCAGGAAATACTCCAACTGTAAAATCTTCTGAAGCCAAAGACCAAATCTTTCGAAGCCAAAAGATGAAGTCTTCCGAAGCTTCAAAGAAAAAGTCATCCGAAGCCAAATGAAGTGAAGACTGATTTCTTCCGAAGATAGAGGAGAACATGCTTTTCTCGGATGTACTTTTGCATAAAGCTGACCCACTTTCTGTTGAAACTCTGAAGACTTACCAACTTGTATGAATTGGTGAAAGGTCTATGCTTTTACAACTATACATTGAGGTCTTGAGTCTGTAACTTTCTACTTTATGTACTTTAATCCTTTTTGTAATATATTAGGATGTGAGCTATGACATGTCATAGTCACTAGTCAAAAGGCTATCTGCCTTTTGACTTTACATTGATTTTGTTGTCTTTCAATGTTCCAACTACCTTCCAAGTATAGCCGGTTGTAGGATGTAGTATAAAGTATCTCAGGGTCTTGTATTCTATTTAACTTATGCATTATAACACTTGTAAAAGAACTTGAGATTAATATACAACATTATTGAAAACCATATATATATTGTTCTTGAGTTCTGTCTCATTGTTACTAGTGTTCTTTGCATATTGTTCTTAAATCCGGTTTCCTATTTGAACTGTTAAGTGTTCTAACAGTATCCTCATTATGAGACTGATTGTATTGACCATCCATTAACCGGTTCTGCAGGCCTTTAATGATTCAACTAAGTTAACCATACATAGTGGATCACTTATGTAAGAGAGAAGTGAGATCGCTTCGAAGGGTATTGTTGGGGCATAATACTTAATAGCTCTCATAGAACCAGGCTCATGTCAATAACCATAACAAACATAACAAAGAGGACTTGACTTTGTTAGGGAGAGTATTGTGTGAAGTGTATTGTTTCTACACAAATGACAGACGTGTTCAAAGACAACACCGTCTACTTAGAGGAAATAGGCTAAGTGCGGTTTATGAGTGAAGTTTCAAAGGGTAACACCTACCTATCACATGCAAAACTCAACTACTAAATTTAATGGAATAATGTTGTTTCTGAGATCGACCTACATTCATGTGAGGGATTGTTGGAAGTTTGGGTGTGTGAATGAATGTCTCAAAAAATTATGGTAAACACTTTGTCCCGCATTGGTATAGGAACAAAGTGATATTTGATTTATAAAAGTTGTCTTACCACTCTAGTGTATCTTTATGACATATTTTACCACAAGTACTACCCACGCGTAGGGGAGGGGGTGCAAAAATGGGGTTTCAATTGGATTTTCATCGAATTCGTGAGTGCCCGCACGTCCTGCGAACACGAATGCAGCTCCGAAAACCCGGGCCCATGCGAGGCAATTTTTTGAACTTGATTTGAAACTTCTTACTATGCGTCAAATGATAATATGATTTGTTTTAAATTATTCAGTTTATTCTCCACTAATAACCACCATTATTGTGCACTAATGATCATCATTAAGTATCAATAATGGTCATAATTTGATTATTGGTTTATGGCCGTATAAACCAGTTCAAGTGAAGAAGTTTAAACACATCAAAAAATACTTTCTCTCTCGATCTCTTCTCTCCGCTGCAAACATCTACGTTTACGTTTCAGGCAACTGATAAAGTCCGACAGTACGCAATTGCTGTTTCGATCCGGCGTATTCTGCGAACAGACCACTAATCTGTTTAAGGGAATTGTGTCAAACACATGTCCGGTTCACGCTATACTATTTTCTCTCTCTTTATTTTTTCTGTTTCAGATTGTTGCTGTGGTTTGAATTTCATATCAGTATAGTTTTCTAACATCATTATCTTTAATTAAAAAAAACTTTAGAACATAACTATTTTTTAACTTACACTTTTTTTATCTCGTTAAATAAGTTAGAAAACAACTATTTTTTTTTCCTTATAATTTTTTATCTCGTTAAATAAACTCGAAAACATAAGTAAAGTATCTTTGGCTTAATGTTATCAAATTGTTTAATAAGATGTCTCTGCCTATAAGATTGAGAATTCATGCCTCTATTTGATAGAACTCAAAGCCTCATGAATTGTACGCACCTCGGTAAAACGGAGAAGCAGCTACAACTGTGGCCATAGTAGCAAATAATAAATGAAATGAATGAGCATTTAGAAAAAATAAATGTTGTAGTTCCTGGTTTCGAACCGGCGTACTCTGCGAACAGAGCACTAATCTGTTTAAGGGAATTATGTCAAACACATGTCCGGTTCACGCTATACTATTTTCTCTCTCTTTATTTTTTCTGTTTCAGATTGTTGCTGTGGTTTGAATTTCATATCAGTTGTATGTGGTGTGTGGTGGCGGTGGTGTGTGGTGGCGGTGGTGTGTGGTGGCGGTGGTGTGTGGTGGCGGTAGTGTGTGGTGGTGGTATGTGGTGTGTGGTGGAGATGGTGATATTTTTATAACCCTTAGGGGTATTTTGGTTTTTTTAAAAAAAATCTAACAGAAAATGTTAACACCGTTAGTCAAAAGGACTGAAACAGACAATTTTTTAAAATTTGGTACTCAAATGGAGACAAAATAAACGTTGGTACTCAAGTGGAGTCAATTTGTAAAACACACAGGGACCAAAACCGAGATTTACTCTATTACTTAATTTAACATGAGCAGATCAACACACATGTTTAAATGTACATGAATAGGGTTGTTTAAATAGTTCGACGCTCGAAACTTGTTCGAAAAAAGCTCGAAAATTTTCTCGTTCGATTTCGGCTCGGTTGTAAACGAGCCGAGCCGCTCGGTTTGGTTTGTAAACGAACCAAGCACGAGCAAAGGTAAGCTCGCTCGTAGCTCGCTCGTTGCTCGCTCGTTGCTCGCTCGTTTTGCTTAAATTATTTTTAAATATAACTTTTATATATTATATATATGTAATATATTAGTTTATTTATTTAGAGTTTAGGACGTTACCAATTTAGACATTTACCACTTTACGCTTGCTCCTTTTAATTTTTCTAAATATTATTTTTTGGATTTTTGTATACTTGTTTAAACATTGCATCAAAAACGGATATAGTGGACGTGAAAATAACCGCTATGGAGGTTGTGGGAATGAGTTTTACCGTTATTTATTTAAGCTTGAGTTAAAACTTAAATTTATTTTGTATGTTTTCTTTTGTTACATTATTGAGCGTGAGTTGAAAATCAAAACTTTGAATGAATTATTAGTTTTGTACTAAATTGCAATATGAAACCGAGCAAAACCGAGCGCTCGGTTTTAAACTAAACCGGGTTCGAGCGAGCATATTTCGCTCGATTTCTTAAATTCGAATCGAACAGAGTGGCTCGGTCTCTAAACGAACCGAGTTTGAGCGAGCCTTGGTTCGGTTCGGATCGGTTCGGTTCGGATCGGTTCGGTTCGGTTCGTGAACAACCCTATTAATGTGAATCTAAGAGAGACACACTTAAATCTGATTCACGTATTGTTTAGTACGTGTGGTAGAAAAGATTTATATTTTTAGATTTTTGTTTGTTAGAATAGTTTTTTTGAACAATCATGATTTTATTAAAAAAACTAGCAAGATGCTAGATTATAGAAACAACATTCTAAATTGAAATTACACCCAGATTCCTAATCTAAGCTAACACATCTCTTTCTAGATTCAATCCAAATAAAAAAACCAATTTCACTTCTCCAAGGATCACTCTATAATCTTTTGAATTATTGGAGAAAATCCGATTATTTCTTGCCTCCCAAATGCACCAAGAAGTAGACAAAAATATGGCATAGAGGAGGTCCTTGTGTTTTTCTTCGAAGGGCCACAACTTGTAGACAAACAAAACATCCCTAACGGCGAAAATAAGATCTTTGGGGACCTTGCACCATTCAAACACCGCCAACCATACTTCACTTGCAACCTTACATCGAATAAGGATATGATCGCTTGACTCTAATTCGGCACTGTAGGAAGCACATGCAGGTGGAATCTGCATTCCTTTGGAAACAATTGCATCTTTTGTGGTAATGCAGTTCATCTCAGCCTCCAAGTAAAAACATTAATCTTTAATGAAACCCATCTTGTCCGGTGGAAAACAAAACATGCAGGAGTCAGTATTTTTTATTCTAACTCCGATCTCACAACTTTAACCGCAAAATCGATCCCATTTCTCCAACCCCACCGATCCACATCGTTTGATAGGGCTACTGGAATGCCTTTGGCTAGGAGGCAAGTGAGTTGAGAGGCAGCCACAAGCCCCTATCATCTGACTTTTTCAAAATTACGAAAACAATATTTTAAACATGACTCACGTGTTATTAGTATGGAAAAAGAAAGAATATTTTTTAGAGATATCTAAATCGAAAGCGCTATAGTCTCGAATCTGATTTGTGTATAATTTAATATCATTTAATATATATGCAAACGCAAATAAAATTTTATTATCCGATTCATGTATACTTATTTGTGTTATGTCTTGTTTTACAATTGTCGGACCTATGTTAGTGATAAGAATATAACAAAAATACCATCCATGTAACTAAATATAATATCAATTTTGTAGTTTTTGCACAAAAACCATCAATGGTGTTTGAACTACAGCTTGTGTTCTCCCCATGTCTTACTATATGGCCAAGTTATGGTCAAGAGAATCTTGACCATCGTATACCCAAAAAAATATTATATTAATAGTTTGTAATTAGTTCACTCTTTTGAGATTTGTTAAAAAAGTTTACTTTTTAAAATTATTACTGGCTTTTGCTTGCGTCTTGCGACTACGGGATTAAATTAAAAAAATATATTGAAACGTACTTGCTGTAACAATGTATTAAAATGTTAAGAAATACAATTACGTTCTTGTTGAAAATACATGTCATAACGGTTAATACGAAAGCAAATCTAAACCCGGGTTAGTTTCGAGCAAAATTTATGTTAAAACATAGAAAAAGACAAACAGTCAATGATATATGAAAGTAAATTTAAAAATAAAGAAAAAAGTTGTACTTGACATCGCTCCGCTTGAAATAAAGTTATGTCGAAATATACATAAATTAGGCATATATCAGCGGTATAAGTTCTAAAAATCTAATAATATGAATCTAATACTACGAATCCTACCTAGATTATTAGAAAACTAACATGTTAATAACTAGACTTAACAATTAACTCTTATGACTCAATGATTCACAATTATGACTATCCCATATGTGCTTTACTACAATTTGATATTATGTGGAGTCAATCCTATGTGAATGCATATTTTGTTATTGTTCATGATTCTTACAACATGCCTAATTTGCATTATATTGTTTTCATGGTAAATAGTAGTGTTGATAACTAAACAAACCCCAAGCACCGTCTATTTTTTTAGAACAACAAGTCCATGCTCAAAGCCTCCCAAGTTCTCTAAAATTAAAGTACACGAAACTAAAATCACTAAATCCAGCATACACATTTTATGAATTGTGTTAAACTAATAAATACAAATTAGAGCTTTAACACAATCTAAGGTTTGATTCACCCAAATAAATTAACTAACAAATAACAACAATGAAAACACCACAATCACTAAAACATAATCTAGGGTTAGAGTCTTCTATCTATACACAAATAATTAAACAAACAAATTTAGAAAAACTAATCTTAAAACAATAAAACTTGAAGTTTGAATAGGTGAATGAATTAGGGCCTTGTAGTGACTAGTAGTACAGGTGCAATCCATCTCCTTCTACTATTATAATTGTAACAATTTAGGAGGATTTCATATGCAAAGAAGTGTAAGGCATGGACAAACTGTTAGATCTAGATTGTATAGGGCTAGATCATTTTTGTATAGGCTTAGTACTTGAATCAAGTCTTGTAATTAATATTTGTAACTGTCAATATATATATATATGTGAATTGAATTTATAGGTTAACCCCATATGTATGTGTGTTGATTTGTGACTTGACAGGAGAAACAATATACTTGGATGGATTTCCTGAAATTGACCAAGTGTAGGAAACATCTACGGATGAACAATTTTGTTAATCCTTAGATATGTTTCATACAAGACCAAATGACCAAGTGTAAGTTTCTGCGGATGATCAAGTACCATGAAGTGAAGACTCCTACGGAAGAAGGATTTCCTACGGAAGAACAACATTCCTACGGAAGAGCAAATCATCTACGGAAGAACAAAAGATCTGCGGAAGGCAAGACTCCTGCGGAAGACCATTATACTTGTGCGATTACAAACTCCAAGAAGTCAAACAGTCAACACGATCAACAACAGATCCCGAGAGATCGGTGTTTCCTTAACCGACTCAAATCATCTATAAATATGAGTCCTAGGTTTCACATCTCGGTGAACACAATCAATCAATATTACGGCGATCGAGAGTTCATTGTGCAACCCTAGCTGCCTCACATCAACAACAAACATTATTCGTTTCACAGAATTCGATTGTTCATAGTCATTCATTATTATTCTTTTGTAATCATTACAGTATAGTTAATGAAATACATTTGAATTATATTGATTTCGTATTTATTGTGTTTCTGTGGTTGTGTTCATCATTAATTATTAAAAACAATTAAACGTCAATTAGTGATAATTCCGCGATCATTAAATTGATTTATTTTAATACTGATAATTCCTGTAGTTCGATCCTTGGATTCACACAAACTTCAAGTAAAAGATGAATTATTAAATGTCGTTAAGCATGTATCTCTTACCTATTACTATTTAGCGAAAGTTCTAGCAAAATTGACACCGAAGTCCTACCCGCCACTCGCCAGAGTTGATGGCAACATACGGCAGGGGTTGTGCCATCGAGCAAATTTCAATTGGGGGGGAGGGGTTGTTTGAATAGATTACAGATCATCATGATCGAATGGGGGAGGGTTTGGAGTTAGGGTTTTTATGTATATTAAGGATAAAATGTAATTTTACACATTAATTAGTAGTGAAAAAACAGAGGGTGTAAAGGTCGAACCCATGACCTGTTCTTTATTTACCCACTCAAAAATTTTGAAATTATAAGGTACACTACCAGCTCAAAAATCAATAGGGTCATTTGACCGCGTAGTCTATTGCGTAGTTTCGCCCCTAGTCAGGACCACACCTATATTTCTTAATTAGCTCACCAAGTTGGTAAACTGAGACATATGATCCTCCAAACTATCTATTTTGATGTGACCAAACATATCATATTGTTCCCACATCATATCGTTTCTTCTTTCTTTAATGTTTCATTACCTTTATACCTTTCACAAAGAGCATCCCATAAAGCTATCGATGATGAACAAATTGTTATTAATATGAATGAGAAGTGTCATCTTGATTGCACCAATAGCCTTGAAATCTTTCTCAATAAGTCTACTATCACTATCATCATATATGGAAGGATTAGTAAAAAGAGTAATACCATTTGCCCTAGTACTAGTAGGCATATGTGGATCATAAACACTTGAATCCCATAAAGTATCATCGGCATAATAAAAAAGGATTGCATGCTATTATTCCAGTTGGAGAAATCAACAACTGAAGGCAATCTCAAAGGCTTAATCTTGTCTTAACATATCCAAGTTGATACCCTAATTTAAATTCAGTTTTCTTTCTTATAGCAATCGTGGTTATTTACCATTGCAAATTCATCTTTTCTATATCAACTGGATAGATTCCTTCAAGATCATCTTGGATCAGATGTGCTGATGTCAATTTTCCTCCCAAATAAGCTTTAAAACTAGAAAAAAGCACTGTAAGTTCCTTTCTATTCTTCATTCACACACTTATGCTACTTATCATGAGATTATGTGTAGCTTTGACTTGATGAAGAACATGATTTTGCATTATTGATGGGTGGAACCAATAAGAAAGTAGATACTTTAGGGGGGTTTTGGAGGAGTTATAAACTCTTCACCTTTAGTGATGAATGCATCATCTATAGAGTGAGATCTGTTGGGTCTGAAAAGGATAGTCTATATTATCAACACAGTCAAAGTCAACAAAGTCAACGTCATGGTCAAAGTCATCGAAAAAGTCAAACAGACGCGTTCGAGATGAAGAACCGAGATGAGACGTTGAAGATATATATTAGACTAGGAGTTTATTGTTAATAAATATATTTTGTGTCAACAACATATATTTAATCTTGTTTTAATCATTTTAATTTTTTATTTGTATTTTCCCTAATTAGTTCAAATCTAGGGGCTGAATGTGTCATTAATGAATATTATATTCACTATAAATAGTTAAGTTAATTATGGTTTTGGGGGAGCTTGAATGAGCCAATTGATTTAAGGGTTTCCACTTTGTAATATCAGATTCAAATCATCAAAGATCAAATAAGGGTTTTGATAAGTGTTCATGAGGTGTTTATCATTGCTCATCTCTATTTTATAGTGTTTGATCTATATTGTTCATAAATATCATTATATTTATGTTTTTCAGTGGGATTTGTTTGTTTTTATTAATCAATTGCACTGTTATATCGATCAAGAGGACCAACAAGATCCAATAGGAAACTCATAAGCTTGAATCACCCGTGGACCACCCAAATTTCTTGATTCCTCATCCAATTCCAAGGCTCCGATCTTGGCAACCATAGAGTCTAAGCTAGTACTATAAAGATCCAAAGTGTTCTTTAGTAGTGTGACACTATGCTTCTAACATTAAGGTAATGAATGCAACATCTTCTTATTTTATTCTTTAACCTTATAGGTTACTCCTAAAATCTCCAAATCATTAATAAGCTAAATATTTTGTAAAGTTGATTTGAGATAGACTCTCCTTAAACATGATGAAATGTCTCATTTTGATTAATCAGCTCATCTTTTAAAATCTTAGTTACTTCAAAACTTAGTTGACATATGATATGGAAAGCATCCCATACAGATATTGAGCATCATATTTTTCAAGCCTTTTGAGAACCTCCATTTTCAAGGCCATAGTAATAACTAACAATGCCTTCATGTCAACTTCTTCACAACTTTAAGAGGTAGATTTAGGGAAACATCTTCAAGAAGACCCTTAACATTCCTATTATGATCAACAATGTGTTTAATAGGAATAAAAGGGTCCTTGGCTTATGGAAATCTAGTTTTCAGGTTTAAAAGATGTCATATAGTTTTAAATCTGATCTTTCATTGCTTAAATTTATAATTATGATTCAAGTGGTTCAAACTATGTCCAATTTCAAACGAAGTTATTTTTAACTTTAAAATTGATTGAATAGTTCATAATTGATTTTAAACTTAAGATTTGATTTTAGGTTCAGTTGTCTAATCAGTCCAAATAGCCAACACTTCTGGTCAAAATATGCACAACCTATAATAATCTTCAAATTTGATTCTAATATGGTGAATATTGAAATCTCTAATAAGATGTCATGAAACGTAGCTTTTAATACGATGACCAATACCGATCCAATGAACAATAATGTTATGATGAACAATGTTTTCACCTGACTACGATGAAAAGTACACCACTCACAACTGATTTGGTGAATAGTGTTTGATACAATGAACTACTCTAGTATGATGAACAGTTTGATAACTAAAATTTCATAAAAATTTGCTAATTTGCTAAAATATGAATCAAAATTTCTCTATTTTGATGTATAACCATTCGATAAGGAAGCCTTCGCTAATCTCAGGCTATATTGTTCACTTTTTCTATTGATTTGTGTTTTATAAGGTAAAATCAATGAAAACAATTTAAAAGATCAATCAATCAGAGAATACTAATCATATACTTGTTTAATTGGAGTTAAGACTAATTGATTACAAATCAAGGCTATGAATAACATTGATTTGCAACAATTTTAGTAGATCAATAGATATCTAATTTAGTTTAGATATGAAAAACAAGAACTGAGGCTGTATTAACAATTGTCTAGGTGGTTTTTGGATGGATCGAATATACAGATGTTGCTATTGAATTATGGTGGTAAAATCATAATGAATAATAATCAACAATATGAAGAACACAATCAAATTACTCAGAAACTATTTATATTGATAGTATACAAACTCATGATTGCTAGGATTACATCATGAAAATCATAGCATTCTATTTACAGGCCTGACATATGGTCTGTACTAGACTAAAGTACTCTAACACATAAAAATTTTACAAGTCAAAAATTACAAAATAATTGTGTCCGCATTAACTAAGGAGTTCATTCGCATTGGCTGATGCGGATGTCCAACTCCTTGTCCGCATTACATGTTCATCATTTGCATCACTTTGTTCACCCACATTGAGTGCTTAACGTCACCCGCATCAAGTACTAAATTTCACCCGCATCAAGTACTAAGTTTCACCCGCATCAAGTACTAAACTAATGTTCGTATTGAGCTCTATCCGTATTAGCTTCAAAACTTATTCATCATTACTATCCGCATCACTTTGACATTTGGTAAATTTTCAAAATAGAAGAACAAATCAACCATCACTTGAATTGGCATGCATATTTCAAGGTCCAACTGTATGTGTTTAAGCCATTAAAGCATATGTATATTAGATGGAATCCGAGTATAGTGATGGTTACATTAACACCGATTGTGAATAAGTGTAGTAGTTCCATAGAAACTTTTAGTTAGGTTATATAGGGCGTGCCTAGAACAAACATTCACATAAACAACGACTAGGAATAAGTGTAGCAGTTCTATAGCAACTCTCAGTCAGGTTATATATGGTATGTCAAGAACAAACAGTTGGAACCCATCAAAGTTTCATATATCAAAGTTCTAGTTGTTTGTTTCTCTAAATCTTGATCAATCCTTATTATTTTGATAAATATTGCTTGTTTGATTGTAATGGGAAGCGTTGTAAACATTGTGATCTGCTTCCTTCATATGATTCATAGGATGATCTTGGATTTGAGAATGCTCACAAACTATAACACTAGAACTAAAGATGATCTTACGCGCCATATTGAATTAAAGAAAGTAAATATAAAGATGATTATAAATTATTACCAATTGTAGCAGGAAATATTATAATAACCAAATATTTAGAAACTAACTACAAGTATAATGAAAAGTAATATGAATATATTGGGATCCTAGAGAAAAAATCACAAAGATCTCAAAATTAAGTTCCTAATTGTGTATCAAATGCTAGGTTCAAACTTCCTATTTATAAGAACTTGAGCAAGCATGGTCATGCATGTAAGGAACACGGTCACGTGCTACTGGTCGCACACTTTCGAGGCATGTTCACAGTCTTTTGTATTGTTACTTTCTTTTGACCATTACACTAAAAGATGCCCTACTATAACTTACTATGCCAACCCTTGTAGATCTAGTCGTCATGTATGAAGCATGGTCGTGTAGGTAGTGCATGTGGCTTGGTCTTGATTATCAAATAACTTGAAAAGTCTAGTTGACATGAACATGATTTTTCTTAAATTTCCAAGATTTAAATTTAATCAATCAATATAACTTTGCAAAGCACAATTTAACAGACACAAATCATAATATCAACAATTAAGCTTCTAAACAACTATCTTATTAATAAAATTATTCAAAATCAAGGTGAAATCATGTGAAAAACATACATAAAATTAAGCATATTATAAAAGTTTATCTTAAAGGCTAATGCTAACAAAATATCTCCTAGCATGCACTAAAATACAAGGAAGTTAGTTTGGAAGATTTGATCGTGTACAAAGAAAAATAACTAAGTGTTAAATCTTTGAAGTCAAAAGTGAAGTCTTCCGAATATTAAAGACAAAGTCTTTCGAAGATTAAAGACAAAGTCTTTCAAGGCCTGAAGACTGAACTTTTCCAAAGATAGAGAAGGCTTGATTCTCTGACATACTTTTGACAAAAGCATAATACCTTTCCGCTGCCAGCTCTAAACACTCACCAACTTATATAAGTTGGTGATTACCTTTTTACTTTTATCAACTATTCAATATGGTGTCTTTGTCTGTAACTTTTTACTTTAGTACTTTTATCCTAGGAAATAAGCTATGACATGTCATAGTCACATGTCAAAAAGACAATTTGCCTTTTAACTTTACATTAATCTTGTTGTCTAGATTAGTGTCCAGCTGGCCTTTAAAGTATGGCCGGCTATAATATGTAGTATAAAGTATCTCATGTAACCACTCTCAGGACTAAGTGTTGATACATGTGTACCTAGTTCAGGAGCTTAATGTAAAATGTGTTTCATGTCTTACATATTTGTAATTGAATGGGTATGAATGAAATACAATATGTGGTTGATGCTTATAATGTTTAATATTTCATTGTTTATTGTGTGATAACGTATATTGAACTAACTATATAGGTTTGTGGTTGTTTGCATAATTCTTAGTCAAATATGGTTGAGAAACATGCTTAAACTTAACCGTATGAAGTATTCATGCGAATGGACCATGCTAATGGACCATACGCATAAACACTTCATGCTAATGGACTAGTCGCACGACTGAACCAGGAGACTGGATCAGTCACACGATTGTGACATGTGATTGACTCAGTCGCACGACTTGACCTTCAGTCGTGCGGATGGATCAACCGCATGCTTCAGTCGCACGACTGAACCATGCTGATGGTTCAGTCACACGAATGAAAACTCCAAACCTATAAATACCACTTAATTCGTGAAAAAACAAAAGAATTCGAATACTTACGCACATACTCGTACCCTAGTCGTCCAAAGGCTCAAGAAAACCTGTTCCAACTTCATAGTTCGTCTCTGATCAATTTCTCGTTATTCTTAACGTTTGTTTCATCATAGGAATGATCAGATTGTCGTTCTCACTGATTGGATCGCCAATCAAATAGGATTCCGCATTATTTGAGCTGGTATACACGCAGAATCAGTTAGTACTCCGTACGTACACGGTTCTAACAAGTGGTATCAGAGCTTTGGCTCTTGATTTTGCGTGTGATTCGATCGATTTCACGTTTTTCATTCAAAACACCATCTTTTTGGTTAAAACAGTGTTTTCGATGTCTCCAGATCAAAAAGTTCACGTTTTTCATCATACGACAGATTAGGGTTCGTAAAAATTTGTTTGTGAGTCAAAATCGTCAAAACCTCGAATTTTTCAAAACAGCAGGCTTCAGTCGCACGAATAGCTCATTCGTACGACTGAACTCAATCGTACATCCCATACGCACAATTAAACTTAGTCGCTCATCCAATCGTACGACTGAGCACTCCACTCGCATTGTCCAGTCGTCCTTGCCCAACGGCACGATTGACTCATCCGTATTGTTCAATCGCACGATTGAACCATTCGCATTGTTTAATCGCACGTTTGGCCCATTCGCACATCTCAATTTGCACTAGTGAATAAATCTTAGATTACAGCCTAAAGTTTATACAAATGGAAGATCAGTACTCAGCTTTTACTGCCAGTAGGGATTCACGGATCCAGAGTCTTTGCTTCTGGAAAACGAAGTTGGTAATCACAATAAGCCCCTAAGCTTATAATGTTAGATGATTACCCACAATGGAAGCAAAGGTTCGAGATATACTTAAACAGAGTTAATCCTAATCTGCGGGAATCAATCGAAACTAGGTATAGGATGCCGGTTGGTGCTGATAGAGTAAAAGTTACCTTGGGTGGCATGACTAATAGCTAGAAGGTTAAGTACAATGCGGAGAAGAAGGTGTATGCTTTGTTAACTCAGTCAATTCCTAAGGATATATTCCATAAGTTTTCTGAGAATAAACAAGCCAAGAAGTTATGGGATGCTTTGGAAAAACGGTATGACGGGAATGCGACGTTGAAGGCATTAAAGGCAAAGGCTTTGAAGAAGGAGTTTGATAACTTCTCTTTAATCAGAAAAGAAAGTCTGGATGATGTTATTGACCGTTTCTACCACTTGATGAGTGAGCTTCACACTCATGGGGTTACCACGTCCATAGAAGACAAGGTGTCGAGTTTTGCAGACGGATTTCCAGAGAAGTGGGTTTCGTTTGTTTCAAATCTCAGACAGAATGATATGCTGGCGAAGTTAGATATCAACGATTTCATTCTGAAGCTGAGAGTGGAAGAGTTAAGGATAAAGTACAGATCCTAGAAAGGTTCATATGATCAGAACCCGTCACTTTACAACTCAACTCCTCAACCAAAAACTTCTAGAGCACCACTCCAAACAACATTCGTTTCCAGTTCAACTGCTCCTTCTCAGGCAATTACTTCAGGATCTGACATGTCAGGGTCATCTTGCACCCAATACATCGCACCTAAAGCAAATGCTACGAAATTGAAGACCGAGAATCTCGGTAATGTGACTTTTGAGGTAGCAAAGGAGCATATGGATCTTCTAGCAGTTGTCGTTCACTCCTATGACGGTCTAGTTGCTGGGAAAATTAGAAACTGCCATCTCGCCAATGAAGACAACAAGCAGGTAGATGAAACTGAGCTCGAAAGGATGGACATTATGTGGGCACTGGCTAGTGCTGTTCGGAGGGTGAAGAAGTTTGTTAAGAAGATCGGACAGAACTTGATAGCCACAAAAGACACTACTTTTGGTTTTGACAAAACCAAAGTTACCTACTTTAACTGTGCAGAAAAGGGGCATTTCAAACGTGAATGTGTAAAGCCCAAGAAGACAGGTAACGAGAATCCTTTCTCATCTTTCAATCGTCAAGACAAACCCACCAATGGGACTACATCTTCAAACAAGGATCCTAAGGCCTTGACTGCCCAAGACGATGAAGGACAAGATTGGACCTTTCGCTTTGTGTCTCCGGGAGAATCCAACATTGCATGTATTGAGGGTTGTGATGATGACTCTGCAAGCGAAGGTGATATAGCAGTGGAAATTGTAATGTCAGATCATGAAGATATTCTACTGTGGTCACTCACCTAAATGAAGAAGGTCCTAGCACAACATGTTCAGAATCACCAGCATCTGAACAGTCAAACTCTCAATGATGGCCGATTCAACCGAACCTTCTCAGGTAAGTTCCACAGACCAACTCTTTGATAATCATGCTTGTTCTGAATGTAATAAATTTAGGATAGCATAGATTCAAAATTTGCTAGGTTACTAGATCACAATGATAGCTTAGTAAATGATTTACAACTGTGCACAGAAGCAAACCGAATTTTAAAAAAATGAGCACAGTTATAAAGAGAAAATAGAACTGTTAAATAAACAACTAAGGGAAAATGAAGTTGTGGCCTTTAACCAAGCAAATGATATAAAGTTCTATTTAAACTCCTTGGAAGAAACCAAGAACCAAAAAGCAGTTTTGGAAGTTGAAGTCAGCTCACTAAAACAAAAACTACACAGTTGGACTAGTTCTTCTCACATAATTCAACACTTAGTGAGAGAACGAAATCACGGGGAAGGGTTGGGTTACAAAGTGGTTCCACCACCACATGAGACCTTGTTGAATGCCAAAAGCAAACCAATTAATAATAACCAAATCAAGGATCATGTGGTGTCCACTCCTCTTGTAAGTGATCCAGATTCCACAAGTAAACCTGTCAAATCTGTCGCTAAATATAAGGAGACCACTTTGAAGTCAAAAGGAAAGATGCCTATTGATAATTTGGATGAACAATTTGCAAAGGTTAAGGTGGAGTCAGGTTCAAACATGTCTAATCAGAACCCAAAAAGACCAAACAAGTTAACCAATCTAGAGCATCATGTCTAAGTCCAAATCAACAAAAGGGTAAATATGTTAAACATGTTCAAACAATGAATTTTGTTAAAGAAGTCAAAACATCTAAACAAGAAGTGTCATAACCCAAAGAAACTAAAGTCACACCTTTGTCACATACTGCCCAACAGAAACAGTTTAACCAACATGTCGAAAGCAGATCTTGCTACACTTGTGAAAAGTATGAAAACATTGCTT
Organism: Flaveria linearis; assembly: GCA_024085815.1. NCBI lineage: Eukaryota > Viridiplantae > Streptophyta > Magnoliopsida > Asterales > Asteraceae > Flaveria > Flaveria linearis. The sequence continues at coordinate 73,445 of JABSNV010000323.1, read as the reverse complement.
CTAAATGTTCTTATTATCAGACCCAAGAAAGAATATTGAACTTAATGATCCAAAACCTAGTTCTTCAAAAAGGAGGTCAACTACTCCACCAAAAAGAACCTTTGAACCTAAAGTTCAAACTATAAGCCAATCGTCTGTTTATCACAAACAGGCCTTACATAAAGCTGGCTTATGGAAAGAAAAATCAAGTCTCGTGTCTGATAATGAGAACACGAAGAGAAATGATCTACCCTCATCCTCAAATGGACAGTGGGTAGAGTTTATGATGTGTGATTCCTCGGGGACAGCCAAGCTAGTTAAGGCTTGGGTCCCTAACCTGAACTAATCATTTCCTTTGAATGTGCAGGGTGTCCGCTATAGTGCTTCTTTGAATACCTGGATTGTTGATAGCGGTGCATCAAGGCACATGACTGGAAACCTGTCACTCTTGTCAAATGTCAAACAAATTAAAGGAGGACACGTTTCATTTGCTGGAAATAAAGGAGGTTACATCACTGCACAAGGGGAAGTGGGAAATCAGAAAGTGAAGTTTGATAAGGTAAACTATGTTCAACAACTTCAAAATAACTTACTTTCTGTTCTCAGGTATACGACAAAGAGTTCAAAGTTGCATTTGACAACAAGAAGTGCTATGTTCTGAAGAAGGACTATGTCATTCCGGAGGACCAAGTGTTAATGTCAGCTTCAAGATATAACGATTTGTATGTCTTGGACCTCTCAAAGGCCTCAACAACCCGATCATCAAGTACAATGATTCTTGTCAAAGGCAACAGAAAAAGACACCATCTCATGGCATAGGAGAATGGGACAAATAAATCCTCGGAAGATGAATCACTTGATCAAGAATGATCTAGTATGTGGAGTAAATGTTCAAAACTTCCAACTACCGGATTTCTGTGTCGCATGTAACAAAGGAAAATAGACAAGAAGTCTTACAAGGCAAAGAATGTTCATTCAATTGACCTGCCTCTTGAGCTTCTTCACATGGATCTGTTTGGCCTAGTCAGTACAAAGAGCATTGCTGGTGATTTGTACTGCTTTGTAGTTACGGATGATTACTCAAGATTTTCTTGGGTGATGTTTCTGAAATTCAAATCAGAGACATTTGAATCATTCAAAGAGCTAGTAACTACATTGGAGTCACTCTACAAGCTGAAGGTAAGGCAAGTTCACTCTGACAACGGCACCGAGTTCAAGAACCAACGGATGGAGGAATTCTGCAAAGAAAGAGGAATTGTGCACCAATTCACATCGGCCTATTCTCCTCAAATGAACGGGGTTAATGAGAGAAAGAATCGCAGCTTGATAGAGACAGCCCGGACGATGCTAGCAGACTTGAAACTGCCTATCCAATTTTGGAATGAGGCAGTAGCTAACGCATGTTACACCCTTAATCGAGTCCTGGTGGTCAAGCTTCATGGTAAGACGTGTTACGAGTTACTCCAATGACGTAAACCTAATCTAGAGTTGTTGGTGCACCATGTACACTGCTGAAGAAAACACTCAGGGAAATTCAACGAGAAGGCTGAAGAAGGGATTTTCTTAGGATACAACATACCGAATAAGAGACTTTACAACAACTCAACGGGTCAAGTAAAAGTGTGGTGCAATGTTGATGTACAGAGATACACCACCCCTGATGGAAAAGGACCCTCTTTCTTTTTCGACTATGATGGATTCTTTAAATCCTTCAACATCCCTCTCTTTCCTACTGAGGATGAGTTATCGACCAGAATGATGTACGACGTATTAAACACACCTTCACTGGATCCGATGACTTCAGCTTCACAAGTGAGTCTTCTAGTTCTTCAGGGGGAGCACTTGAGATAAGTGACTCCTCCTCTGATGATGAAGACGTAGCAAATGATCAGGTTGATCAAGGGCAACAGGTTCCTACTACTCCAAGTACACAAGCATCTGATGTTGATGCCTCTGACACTGCGGAACCTCATACTCCCACTGCCTCAGATACTGAACCTGCTGTTCACAATCTAAATAATGAGGTAGTTGTACCCACCACTCCTAGATCTCAACTAAATGTTTACCATCCATTGGAAAATGTCATTAGAGATGTTAGGTCAGGAGTCCAGACTAGAAGTCAGCTATACTCAGCTGATTATACCTCGGTAATGGAAAATGGATATCTTCACGATGGTGCATATCGATGTTTTGTGTCTCAATTTATGCCAAAATATGTTAGTGAAGCCCTAAACTATGAGGCATGGGTGAGTGCCATGCAAGAAGAACTTCTTAGTTCAAGAAGTTAGGAGTATGGACTCTAGTGAACAGACCTAAAGGTGCTAAGGTCATTGGCACCAAATGGGTCTTGAAGTGCAAGAAAGATGACCAAGGGGTCATAATAAGAAACAAGGCTCGACTTGTAGTTCAAGGATTTCGACAAGTCGAGGGCATTGATTACAATAAAGTATTTGCACCTGTGGCAAGAATGGAAGCAATCCGTATCTTTCTACCCTATGCATCTTACATGAAGATCAAAGTCTATCAATTAGACGTAAAGAGTGCATTCCTTCATGGTGAAATCCGGGAGACAGTGTACGTCAGTCAACCTAAAGGATTTGAGGATCCGTATCATCGGGACAGAGTTTACAAACTAGATAAGGCTCTCTATGGGCTCTATCAAGCCCCAAGAGCTTGGTATGAGAAACTCTCGACTCATCTAGTGAAACATGGCTTTCGCAGAGGAGTGATTGACTGCACGCTGTTCATTAAGAAAAGGATGGTGACTTACTGCTAGTTCAGATCTATGTTGATGACATAATCTTCGGTTCTAAAAACGAAGCATTATGTAAAGAATTTGAAGCTGTAATGAAAGTTGAATTTGAGATGAGTGCCATGGGTGAGATGAAGTTCTTTCTCAGATTACAGGTGGATCAGACTCCAAAGGGGATATTCTGCATCAGACTAAGTATGTAGTTGATATTCTCAATCGGTTTGATACGGAGAATGCTTCCGCAGCTGGGACTCCACTTGCTACAAACCATGACGTCGCACCCGACGAAAATGGTGATCTGGTGGATGCCACTATGTACCGAGGAATGATCGGATCACTCATGTACCTCACTGCCTCAAGACCTGATATCATGTACGTGACATGTCTATGCTCCAGATATCAGGTGAAACCTAAAGTCAACCATCTCATAGGCGTCAAAAGGATATTTCGTTATCTGAAGGGTACTCCAACACTTGGGTTGTGGTATCCTCATGACGAGACTTTGAGCTTCCAGCATATAGTGATTCGGATTATGGTGGCTGCAAAATGAACTACAAGTCCACATCAGCAGGATGTCAATTCTTTAGGAGAAGATTAGTCACGTGGCAGTGTAAGAAACAGACATCGGTTGCTCTGTCAACTTGTGAAGAGAATACGTTGCTGCTGCAAGCTACTGTTCACAAATCATCTGGATTCAACAGCAAATGTGAGACTACGGTTTGAAATTCTCTAACACTCCTATTTTTGTTGATAATTCTGCTGCTATAGCCATAACTAAAAATCTGGTCCAACATCCTAAGACCAAACACATCAGAATTAAATATCACTTTATACGTGATTGTTTTGAAAAGAATTTAATCGATGTTGTTAATATCAATACGGATTTTCAACGCGCTGACCTCTTCACAAAAGCTTTTGATAAACCAAGATTTTATATTGTTAGAGGTCAACGGTGTGAAAAAGAAATGTGAAGTGATTCCAGAAGATGAAAATGCTTAGTCCGACAACTGTTAGTTTTTATTTTCTTTATTTTTCTTATTTAATTTATTGTCTTAAAAATCCAAAAACACAAAAAGATTTTCGGTTTTAGAATTTTAAGGGGAGAATAGGTTAGTTTAGTATTAAATTAGTTATTTTATTTAATTATTTAAAAAAATGAGGGAGCAGGACAGTTTAGTTAATAGAATTTAGATCTTATCTGTGATATTGATTCAATTACTGTGGAAAATGATAGAACACAGAACAAGGAGTTTAGGACTTTAAAATAATTTAACTGATTAAGATGCAAAATTCGAAGTATAAGTCTGAGAAATCTAAGTAATATCAAAGGAAAAATGATAGTAAAACTGGCTACTACTAAGGTAACACAGAGAAAGTAGACCTAGAGGTTGCTAGATCACTACATGATGTATCGGTAGATTCAACACAATAGATAAGTAGACTTCATTGGTGAGTTCAAGCTCAAACTAAGTTGTTCAACAAGCTGTGGGTTATCATCTTATCCCTGGTTAACACAACCAACGAAGTTCTAATAAGGGGTGACGAGCAAAATAAATGCCACAAATGTGTGATGACCAGAAAAATGAGTACAGCACATAAAAATGCAAAAAGCAATCAAGCTAATAACCTATGTTGTTGGTGAGATCTGCGCAAAAAGAATAAAATTGCTCAAACAAGAAGATAGGTTGTGTGCCTCTCTGCTATGCGGTAGCACTGACCTGAGGATAAGCATAACCTAAATATTCTAGAATTCATTGTTGTTTGCGCCTCTCTGCTGTGCGATGGCACTGACCTGAGGCTTTGCATCTCTTTGAAAGCTTTTAGAATAGTTTCTTCTTGTCAAAACACCCGTAGACCGCTCAAAATTCTCCTGAGGAATGTTAATTACCATATAAGTGTAGGATCCACAAATGCTTGTTGAAATAATTAAACCTTAAATCATCACCAATGTATGTCAAAAATCTGTGTATGGATTTAAGAGGACAAGTATACTGGCAATCATCATGAGCTGCAATTCTTGAAAGTCCAAATCATTGTGGGTATCTTACAACACTAGTATGATTTCCTAAACTTGCCAATGACTCTCGATGAAAACAAGAATCCAGCATCAAAAAGGCTTTGGTAAAATGTCTCAAATGATTTGATAAACCTGTATGATTCCATAATGAATCGTTCCAGTTATGATCAACATAACTTGATACTATACTGTCTAGAAAAGAAAATCTGTAGATACTTATCTTAGGATTTCAACCTCACACAAAATACAAAACTAAGTTTTAGTTTGTCTTTTAGTTCTAGTTTTTTTATTGTTTAGTTTTTAGTCAGCTTAGTTATTAAACATCGGACTATGCATTGGAATTCTATCTGGGATTTAATCACTTAAAAGGGTCACATCTGAGGTGACCAAACGGGGTTTTAAATGTTAAACGGGTCACGTCTGAGGTAACAAAATGCTTTTACTGTTAAAAGGATCACGTCTGAGGTGATCAATGGTTTTTCTAAGTTAAAATGGTCATGTCTTAGATGATCGAATGCTTGAAATGTTTTATCAATTGTTAATAGGGCTAAGTGTCAAATGGTTAAAGAGTCAAACCATACATATGAGCCATTCGCATGATTGGACCATGAGTATGGACCAGCCGTATGATTGAACCATACGTATGAGCCCAATCGCATGACTAACCCACACGTATTGACCAGACGTGCGATTGGACCATAAGCATGAGTAAAGTCACACGATTGGATTACAAGAATGAACCAATCGCATGAATGGAGGTAACCGAATAAGTCAGTCGCACGACTGAAACCTAGTCGCATGACTGAAGGTGACCGAATGAGTCAGTCGCACGACTGAAATCTAGTCGCACGATTGAATGTGACCGACTGAACCAATCGCACGATTGAAGAGTGCAAATGGATCCAGTCGCCCGATTGAAGTATGCGACTAGGTTCAGTCGCACGACTGGAGGAAACCCTTGTATAAGTAGAAGGGGATTCGGTCGCAGAATCCCATTCACCCTCAATCACTCTCAAATCGCATGAAGCACTGTTACTCTGCCCGATTGCCTTCTGATTGTTCTAAACTACCGACTAGTGTGATCTTAAGAGTTCTAGTGTTCATCTAGGTAATGAGCAATGACTTTCACTCCAAAGATTCAAACCATTCGTGCCCTAATGATCGAACTTAATTCCTAAACTTAATTGAGACTTAGTTTGACCAAGAAACCTATAAAACTAAGTATATTATTCAAATAAAAGTTACTAGGTGTTATGTCGGTCATTTGCGAGACTAATGAGCCAAACCACAAAGTTTAACATCAAGTTTTGCAGTAAATTTGAATTTAGAAAACAGAACAGTCTGTCATGCGAATGGACATCCTGATGAACTTCAATCGCACGACTGAGCTGTACGAATAGCTCAATCGCACGAATGAGTTTGATGAATGGATCAATCGCACGACTGAACCATGTTGATGAGCTCAGTCGCACGACTGATGTAAACGCATGGGACAGCATACGACTAAGTCCAGTCGCATGGTCAGTCGTACGTATGAGCTCATTCGCATGACTAGATCTTAGTCGCACAGTTCATTCGCACAACAGAACAGAAGATTTCAAGTCCAATGAATCAAATTGTTACTCATTGACACACACTAACTTTTATTTACATTGTGTAATAGATGGCGAGTCATTAGACTATGAGCACAAAGCATAACATTTGTGCACATCTGGATCTGACCTCCCGGAAAGCGGCGGAGTTCTCGGGCATCATTCCATTCTTACGGAGATCGAGGATCTTCCGAGCTATATCTTCTCCGTGCACACCATACTATTCAGTCCAGCAGGCTTTCTGGGAAAGCGCTGTTGTAGACAGATCCACAGAACCCCACTGTATCAGGAGCTCCATTTTTGGATAGACCATAGAGATCACTGAGGACTATCTCAGGATAGTCTTAGAGCTTGGGGATGATGCTGACTATCCCACACAACTACACCCACTGACAGTTCGAGGCTCTTTTCTGCGAGCAAAGTACTCGGGGGATATCAACGTAGGTGTGCTCAACAAGAGCAACCTGTGCCCCCAATTCAAGTACTTAGCCCATGTGTTGCTGAGCTGCATTGCCTCAAGGAAGGGAGGCTTGGATGAGATGTCCGATCAGATGCAGAATGCCTATGTGGCGTGGTGCTGAACCACCCGTTCAGCTTCTCGAGGATGATCTTCACTTATCTGGTGAAGAACCTCGAGGCGAAGGGCAAAGAGAGCTTATGCATGTACCCTCGCTTCATGCAGATGATCATTGACCAGAAGCTCCTAGAAGGAGGATGATGTTGTACTAGAAGTGATGGATGATAACACCCTTGGACGGATGAAGGTCTACCGGGGCAAGCAGGTGAAGCCCCCGGTAAAAAGGTTGTTTAGGCATCTGGCTCGTGAAGACTATGTGGCGCCAACAAAGAGGAAGTGGCGCCACGATGACAGTGACTCGGACGTTGAGCAGATAGCTCTACCCTCCGATGACTCCGACGGTGATAGCCACTGAGAGAGGTGTTAGGGCGGTTGGTGGATGCCAGGGTGAGTCTGGGGAGGCTACTATTGATCCATCCTACAACCCAGACAAGCCCAGTAGCCAAGGGGGAGCCTCTGTCTCCAAGGGATCGATGAGAAAGAGAATGGCTCGACCCTACGGGAAGAAGGGGAAGAGGCCCAGGTTTACTTTGATCACCACCACTTCCACCACTCCACCCACCACGTCTACCACACCACCCACCACTACTATCACACCACCCTCCACCACTACTACTACACCTCCACCTTCCACCACTACAGCCTACCATCCACCACCCACTCACATACCACCACCCATATTCACCATAGCCACCACTACTACCACCAGCCACCAAGCTGGTCCCTTATCACACACCACATTCACCACATGATCATCTCTACCTCCAATTGGAGTAGAGGAATAGCTATCAGCACTGAACCGTATGGTGCTGAAGCTGTTAGCTGCTGATGAAGAGAAGGCTGCCCGACTACGTCAAGTTGAGGAGCTCAGCGCTACTCAAGCACAGCAAATTTCACAGCAAGCTCAGCAGATTGCCCAATTCCAGGAGTATAACGTCCAATCAGCAAAGAAGATAGAGGAGTTGGAGGCTTCCAACAAGACCATCATGCTCAAGCTCAAGGGATCTAAGGAGGAGCCACTTAAGATCAGAGAAGGAGATAATGATGATGATGATGGAGAAGATGATGATAGTGATGATGATGAGGTTAATGATGATGGAGAAACTAGAGAAAGGCGGGATGATGATGATGATGCAGAAGGAGATGCAGCTGCATCTGCCTCAGCTCAGGTCAAGAGAGAAGAACAAAGCGAAAGCAAGACCAAGGAGCATCATCTTCTGCCCCACCTGCTGACGAGCCCGCTATTTAGGACAAAAGTAATGATTTGATATTCATGTATTTGAAAACTTTTGTACCTGAATCATGTATTAAACTTATGTAATTAATGTTTATATATATTTGATATTTTACATGTTTAAATCAAGCAGATCAATCATCTCAGCAAGACAAGTATGATGTTGCTCCCCTACAGCAAATCAAGTCTCAATTAACTATGATACTTGATTTGCAAGGGATTGTCATGAGGTCTGTGAGTTATACTCCTGAAGAAGGAGAAATAATTCATGACCTTACTTATGAGCAACTTGCTGAGATTTTCCGGCTCAACCCAAATGAGATTGTCAAGGATGCTCCTACTGTTTATGTGGCTAGTGACGGCGAGCTTAATGATGTGGATGAAATAGAGATTGAAAACGTCACAACCCAACATTATCTAGAGTACACTGACCGAGAGGGAATTGTGGTTCCTAATTTGGGTGATGCTCTTGGCAGTGATACATTTGATAAGCTGGATCAGATGGAGAAGGAGGCAGAGAAGTCAGAAAGCCAAGCCCAAGCCTTGGACGCTGATGTGGACATCAGAAAGGCTGAGTGAGTGGCTTGTTTTGCAGAGATCCGAGCCCAGCGCACTGCTCCAAAGCCAAGTGCCTATACCAAGCTCTACAAAGTGAAAAAGCATTTAAAGGTGTCAGGAAAGATCATAGCGTGGGCATAAATTGAGGATCTGAGTGTTTATGCAGTCAAGAGGGAGAAGGGAATAGAGTACTTTAGATTTCCACATGATCTAAAGACTCTTCCCGGTTTTGAGCTCAACCAGCTGGCACGCCTAAAGTTGCTGTATGCTGAACCGAAAAAGATGTCAGGCTGGTTTAAGGCTGCTTTGAGGAGAGGGTACCATACTAGGTGGGTTAACTTCAGACCTCAACAACTGACTAGGTATATCAGAAGGTCTGAAGTTGATCCCATTACTGGAAAGCCAAAGGTAGTGTTGAAGTGGAGTCCGCCGCGCACTATGTCAAGTATCCCTCTAAGGGAAATGCCACAGGACTTCACTCCACACTTCAAGTGGTGGTACTATGATTAGAGAACAGGTGAAGCAGTTATTGTCTTGCAGAAGGAGGGCCAAATGGATATTATTCGGGTATTTGACCCAATGTGGCTGACTAAATTATCTACTGATGATGTATATACATTGTACCAGTGGCCACTGTTTTTTGACACAAGACATTATACAAGCCCTCCAGTTCCAGAATGTTATACGACTCTGTTTTGCATTTGAAATAAATGTCGGAGTTACAAGAGAGGAAAAGTACAAGAAGTTTGATGAGCTGATGAAGAATGTTAGACACTGATGTAAACTAGGTCCAAGGGGGAGTTTGTTGATACATGTGTACCTAGTTTAGGAGCTTAATGTAAAATGTCTTTCATGTCTTACATATTTATAATTGAATGGGTATGAATGAAATACAATATGTGGTTGATGCTTATAATGTTTAATATTTCATTGTTATTGTGTGATAACGTATATTGAACTAACTATATAGGTTTGTGGTTGTTTGCATAATTCTTAGTCAAATATGGTTGAGAAACATGCTTAAACTTAACCGTATGAAGTATTTATGCGAATGGACCATGCTAATGGACCATACGCATGAACACTTCATACTAATGGACTAGTCGCACGACTGAACCAGGAGACTGGATCAGTCACATGATTGTGACATGTGATTGACTCAGTTGCATAACTGGACCTTCAGTTGTGTGGATGGATCACCCGCCTGCTTCAGTCGCACGACTGAACCATGCTGATGGTTCAGTCGCACGAATGAAAACTCCAAACCTATAAATACCCCTTAATTCATGGAAAAACAAAAGAATTCGAATACTTACGCACATACTCGTACCCTAGTAATCCAGAGGCTCAAGAAAACCTATTCCAACTTCATAGTTCATCTCTGATCAATTCTCATTCGTTCTTAACGTTTGTTTCATCGTAGGATTGATCAGATTGTCGTTCTCACTGATTGCATCACCAATCAAATAGGATTCCGCACTATTTGAGCTTGTATACACGCAGAATCAGTTAGTACTCCGTACGCAAATGGTCCTAACACTATGGCTTGTAATAATTGTAAAACACTTAAGCGTCATATACATCATCCTTGAGAATCAACCTTTATGTTCTTGTGTGTTCTTACTTTTTTGTTTATTGTTTCTTTGCCTGGTTTCCTATTTGATATAGTAAGTGCGTCTTCTACAATTATGAGACTATTGTAGAAAAACCATAACTAGACCTATACACATCAACCACCACCACCAACTATCAATCACACCATCGGTAATGACGCTATCACCACTATCACTTTTCGGTCATTGTTGGTAGAAAGGAATGACAAGAGGTGTGTTAGAAACGATAAGAACAATATTAGTAATGGTGGGGATGGTGGTGATAGGGTAGAACTAGTGGCGCCGAACATAGTGAAGGACAATATAGAATTCTGAAGGCTGTAGAAAAAATGTTATGTGGTGGCTGATTGTGATGGAGGGTGGTTAGTGGTCGGCTGATAGCAAGATGGTGGTTGGGTGATGAGGGTTAGTAGATCTGTCAACACTCGATAATATGTGATCGGAGATTGCAATTATTTGTATTAATTCATCTACAAGGATTGTTGAAATCTTCGGTTGTAGAATTTTAAAGAACCAAGTCCAATTCTAATTTCAATTCATACCTCAAAAGAACACTTTAAGTTAAAATTGAGATTGGATTTTCAAAAATTTATGAATCACACACATAAGAAATGAAATTCAAATTTATAATTCCCTTAAATTCTCCGAATCAAATAACCTTATCTAGTTATAATGGTTTAATAACCCAAAATTACGTATCAATAACTTTTACTAGTTACGTCTCATCTTCAAATTTGAAGGTGTTATGATAATTTGTGTAATGTAACTATGTTAAAATATCTAATAGATATTCCTAATTATTAGCATTCGATGTCCATTATTAGACATTCTTGGTCCTCATTTGTTCCTCTTTTATTATGATTATATTCTTTTAGGTTTATAATGGTGCAGGGTGCTGATTGCTATTTTATAGAAGTTCAAGGGCTGTTTTTGTATCTTGCTTAGTATTTAAGTGAGTGCTGCTGGTAGGGTTCGACAACACAATTGACACAATGCTCTCTCGAATACCTCATTGATCTGTTTGTTCATCTTCTTCGATTTGGGTCATAGTTCTGAATATGCATAACCTTTATGTAGATTCATTTTCTGTTATCTCTCGTTCATTCTTGTTATTAAGATTTGAGTTCTTTTGAGTTTTATAATCTAATTCTGTAGTTGTTTTACACTTTCTGGTTGAGTTGTGATTGTCGTTTACTACGTCAGAGCCTATTGCTCTGGTATTATGTGGTCTTTAGCTGTTCTTCGTAAATCTAATTTAGGGTTTCTCTATCTTGGAAACCCTATTGCTTATCTGTGCGATTCTGGGCAAAAAATCAAGATCCTTTGCTGTTGGTTGTCTCTTCATTTTGGGAGAAATTGATCTGTCTGATTTGAAGAGTCTAGGGCATGAACCCTATATGGTCTTATTGTGTTGTTGTTCAAGATCCTCTGTTGTTGGCTGTCTCTTCGCTTTGGGAGAAATTGATCTATCTGTTTTGAAGAATCTAGGGCAAGAACCCTAGATCAAATTGCAGTGTTGCTGTTTTTTTTCTGCCTTGGATTAGTAACCCTAAGTGAAGGTTACTGATTCTAAGGCTCATCTGGAGAACCCTTGTTGGAGCATATATTGTCATATATAGTGTGTCCGTCGCTTGACGAATAGTCTAGGCTTAATGTATTACACCTGATATGTTGTAAACACATGAAATTGGGTCATTCGTAGGAGCATATGCGAATGAGACTCAGTCGTACGACTGAGCCAGGCTAATGGACCAGTCGTGCGACTGAGAGATCCGATTGGGGCATTCGTAAGACTGAACCATAAGAATGGTCCTGTCGTACGATTGAACCATACGCATGGTCCAGTCGTACGATTGAACCATACGCATGTCCAATCCACAAATGGGCCCAGTCGCATCTAATATGGGCTGAGGCCTATATATACCAGTTTTAATATGTAGAGAGATAGGGATTTGAGAGGGAGTCTGCCCGGAGCCTAGGGCTGCTAGAGAGAGGGGAGATCATGCTCGATCTCCCCATGCCAAGAGTCTTGATTCTTATGTTGTAACGAGCTTGTAATCGTTAGGTTTTATCAATGAAACCAATTTTTGATAGTTCGTGTTATAGATTTGACTTTTGGTTTTGGTTGTTTATCCTTCCATCAAGAACACGCTCGGATGTTTACCGATCCAGCGACTTCAAAATTGGTATCAGAGCAGGTTACTGCTAGAATGATCTAACAATCATTCTAGCAACCCGAGCTCTTGATTTCTGGATCGATTTCAGGTTCTTTGACATTAAACCCACTTCGTGTTCTTCGTGTTTTGCTCAGATCTTGTTACGTGTGTTGTTTTATGTTAAAATCGAACTCGAAACCACGTTATGATCACCCTTTCGAATCTGATGATGTCTATTTTGTTTCGGTTCATGTAAAATTCATCAGATTAGGGTTTTTGGCAGCCCTAATGGCTGCAGATCTGAAAATCTGCGTGCAGATCCGCACATGTGACTGGACTATAGGAATGGACCATTCGTGCGACTGGACCATGCGAATGGACTATTCGTACGACTGGACCATGCTAATGGACCATTCGTACGACTGGACCATGCGAATGGACCATTCGTCTGACTGGACCATGCGACTGGACCAGTCTTATGTTAGTCGTGTGACTGGACCAGTCTTATGTCCAGTCTTATGCTCAGTCGCACGAGTATATCATTCGTATCATCCATTCACACGAATGTGATTTTTGTCCTCTATGTTATACGAATGAAGGGTGTTCCAGACCAAAAAAAGAGTCTGGAACTGCCTCTTGCACAGATTTGAGGATGAGCAAAGCACATTCACCCTGAGGTTCTTATGTCAAACAAGTTCGATGGATACCCCATTATTCGCTGGACTTCCAGAATAGGTGAATGTTGTTAGAACACGAAAGAGAGAAGAGAAGATGTCAGCAGTCGGTGCTAATTTGTGGGGTAGTCAGGAGCATCTGACTATTTATGGGCCAATCAAGTTATATTTATCCGCACAGAGAGGATTCTCATTCTTAAGGGGAATCCATGTATAGAGAAATTGAAGACGCAATCAGAAAGTGATGATGTGAGCAGGTTTCTGATGATGAATCTACGTGCATGCTGATTTGTTTGATATTGTCAGCTGTGGATTGGAACCTTCAACCTTTTGCCCAATACACCGTATGAAGACGCCAGGAGAGAACAATGTTTATATATTGGGATATGCTGAATGTGATGGGGAATTTCTAAAGTTGTTAATGTTAATCAGGTTAGACTATATGAAGATTGAAGCAATGGAAAACTGTTCATGTCATTATCTGGAAAAATCAGTCATACGGGGAATCTTGCTGCTATGAGGATGTTCTGCAAAGTAAACGAAAGCTATTGTGCCAAAATTCATTTTCAGGGATACTGTAGTAACCTGACGGATCGGCAACATTGGCTAATATGGTTGTTCGTTTGATTCTATTGGAAACCTTAGCAAAGATTGACTGAAGATTGTAAGAGGTGTTAGGACCGTGTACGTACGGAGTACTAACTGATTCTTCGTTATACCGGATCAAATGGTGCCGAATCCTATTTGATTGGTGATCCGATCAGGGAGAACATAATCAAGATCAAACCTAACGATTAGAAAACGTTAAGAATGGACTAGGAATGATCTCAGACGTTCTATGAACTTGGAATGGACGAACAAGACGCTCTGGGTCGACTAGGGTTACAAGTATTCGAAGTGTCCCGTTTTTCCACGAAGTAAGTGGTATTTATAGGTTACAGCTCTCATTCGTACGACTGAGCCAAGCGACTGGCTCAGTCGTGCGACTGAATCATACGATTGGTTCATTCGTACGATTGAGTCAGTCTTATGACTCAACCGTGCGATTGACTCAATCACCTGGTTCAGTCGTACAATTGGACCATTCGAATGGTCCAGTCGTGCGACTGAATCATGATACTTAGTTAAACACATTCTTGAACCTGTAACGATTCAGAACTATGTCTAACAACTGTAAACCTTTATAACATGGTCCTATATGCGTGTAACATCAAATAATATAAATAGATATAACATTACACAACCGACAGACATATATAGAAGAGATTCTCAATATATTGATCAATGTTACATATGTGTTACAAGAAGAAGTTCTATTACATTTAAGCTCACTAGACTAGAACTAGGGACATGTGTACCAACAAACTCCCCCTTGTACCTAGTTCTATCTAGACTTTGACTTCTTTCTTGAATTCTTCAAATCTCTTCTTCCTATCTTCTCTAGAAACCCCAGAGTGAATATCGAGTGCGAAGCATAAACGTATGACGTGTTGGAACTAAAGTGATTGCACGATATCTTGAGTGTCAAAAAACAGTGGCCACTTGTACAAGATGTATACAACTGAAGCAGACAAGTTAGTTAGCCAAATAGGGTCAAATACCCTAACTGTCTCGACCTTCCCTTCTTTCTCCAAAACTATGACTGCCTCACCAGTGCGCCAGTCATAGTACCACCATTTAAAATGGGGTGCAAAATCCTGTGGCATTTCCCTCAATGGAATACGCGACATTGTGCGCGGAGGGTGCCATCGCAAGACCACCTTTGGTCTTCCTGAGTTGGGATCAACCTCTGTCTTATGAATTAACCTTCTGGACTGTTGAGGTTTAAATTTTACCCACCTCGTATGATACTCTTTCTTCAGTGCCTGCTCAAACCATCCTGACATCTTTCCTGGAACAGCATACAGGAGGTTCAAGTTGGCTAGACGGTTAAGCTCAAATCCAGGGAGAGTTTTCTGATCGTGTGGGAATCTGAAATATTCAATTCCCTTCTCCCTCTTGATAGCATACACCTTGAGATCCTCAAGGTATGCCCAGCTGATAATTTTGCCAGACACCTTCTGATGTTTCTTTATCTTGTAAAGCTTGGTGTAGGCATTTGACTTGTAATTCATTTTGCAGCCTCCATAATCCGAGTCACTATACGCCGTTAGCTCAAAGTCATCATCATGAGGATACCACAACCCAGTGTTGGAGTACCCTTCAGATAATGAAAAATCCTTTTGACTCCAATCAGATGATTTACTTTGGGTTTCGCTTGATATCGGGAACATAAACATGTGGCATACATGATATCTGGACGTGAGGCAGTGACATACATGAGAGATCCGATCATCCCACGATACATGGTGGCATCCACCAAATCCCCAGTCTCATCAGGAGCCACATCATGATTTGTGGCGAGTGGGGTACCGGCAGCAGTGACATTTTCCATATCAAAGCGACTAAGAATGTCACCTACATACTTAGTCTGATGCAGAAAGATGCCGGTAGGGGTTTGATCCACCTGTAATCCTAGGAAGAACTTCATTTCTCCCATGGCGCTCATTTCAAACTCTACCTGCATCACAGATTCGAATTCTTTGCACAACTCTTCGTTTCTGGAACCGAAGATGATGCCATCCACATAGATCTGCACCATAAGCAAATAACCATCCTTTTCTTTAATGAACAATGTACAGTCAATCACACCCCTGTGAAATCCGTGCTTCAACAGATGGGTGGAGAGCTTTTCATACCAAGCTCGAGGAGCCTGATTTAGCCCATACAGAGCCTTGTCTAGCTTGTAGACTCTATCCCGATGATAAGGATCTTGAATCCTTCGGGTTAACTGACATAAACCTCTTCATGGATTTCTCCATGCAAGAATGCACTCTTAACATCTAGTTGATAGACTTTGATCTTCATGTAAGAGGCGTAGGCTAGAAAGATGCGGATAGCTTCCATTTTAGCTACTGGAGCAAAGACTTCATTGTAATCGACTCCTTCGACTTGTCTGAAGCTCTGAACAACCAACCGTGCCTTGTTTCTGATAACAACACCTTGGTCATCCTTCTTGCATTTTAGTACCCATTTGGTACCAATTACTTTGACTCCTCTGGGTCGGTCAACGAGAGTCCACACTCCAAGTTTCTTGAACTGTAGCAACTCCTCTTGCATAGCATTGACCCAGGCTTCATCTTTAAGGGCATCGCTTACGAGTTTGGGTTCAATTTGAGAAATAAAACATCTGTAAGCCCCGTCATTCACATAGCCCTTTTCCATAACTTCAGCGTAATCAGCAGTATACAGTCGATTTCTTGTCTGCAAGCCGGAGTGAAGATCACCAATGATAGCATCTGGCGGATGATTCGTACTGATCCTATTCATGGGAGTTGTAGGAACAACAACTTCTGAATCCATAATTGTGACTGAAGGTTTAGTATCTGTAGATCCAGATGCAGGTTCAGTAGCTAAAGAGCTTCCTTCTTGATCAACATTTGGTGCATTGCTGGTTTCAGTTGCTTCTTCATCAACTGATGAGTCATCACTATCATCCCGATCAGCTGTGGCAGATCCCGATGAACCACTTGCAGGTGTTGCCATGCTAGTATCCAGATTTGGTGAGTTTAGAACATCGTGCATCATCTGAGTAGCAATATCATCATCTGAATCTATCTGAGGAAGATTGAATGATTTGAAAAAGCCATCGTAGTTAAAGAATGATGATGGACCTTTTTCAGCAGGGGGGATGGTGAAACGTTGAACGTCAACATTACACCATACTTCTACTTGACCAGTAGAGTTGCTGTAAACTCGTTTGTCAGGTATGCTGTATCCCAGAAAGATCCCCTGATCTGCCTTTTCATTAAACTTACACTCTTGAGTTTTCTTCAGAGGCTACAAGGAGCACCAAAAGGTTCCAGATACTCCAGGTTAGGCTTACGCTTCTGTAGTAACTCATAGCAAGTCTTCCCGTGCCTCTTTATTACTGACACACGATTGAGTGTGTAGCATGCATTGGCAACAGCTTCATTCCAGAACTGCACTGGCAGTTTTGAGTCTGCCAAGATGGTCCTGGCTGTCTCGATCAAGCTCCTGTTCTTTCGCTCAGCAACTCCATTCATCTGTGGTGTGTATGCAGAGGTGAATTGATGAACAATTCCCTTTTCTTTGCAGAAATCATCCATCCACTGATTCTTAAACTCGGTTCCATTGTCTGAGCGAATTTTCCTAACCTTCAGCTTGTAAAGTGATTCAAGAGTGGTGACCAGCACTTTGAATAAGTCAAAGGTTTCTGACTTTGCTTTCAAAAACATCACCCACGAGAATCGTGAGTAGTCATCAGTGACTACGAAGCAGTACCAGTCTCCAGCGATACTCTTCGTGCTAACTGGACCGAAGAGATCCATGTGTAGTAGCTCCAGGGGCATCTCGATAGGATTGACGTGCTTGGTCTTATGAGATTTCCTGGTCTGCTTTCCCTTCTTGCACGAGACACAAAAATCAGGAAGTTAGAAGTTCTTGACAGTAACTCCTTCAACTAAGTTGTTATGAATCAGATGATTCATCTTCCTGTGATTAATGTGTCCCATTCTTCTATGCCATGAGATGGATTCTTTCTCTGCTGCTTTGGATAAGAAACACTGAACTGTAGAATCAGAGGAAGAAGCATTAGACATATCCAACACATATAGATCATTATACCTGGATGCTGACATTAAGACCTGCTCCTCTGGAATCTCATTCTCTTTCTTCAGTATGTAACACTTGCGGTTGTCAAACATCACTTTGAAGCCCTTGTCACATATCTGAGACACTGAAAGCAGATTGTTTTCTGATTGTTGAACTAAATTGACTTTGTCAAATCTTACTTTCGCATTACCTACTTCGCCTAGAGCAGTAATGTAGCCTCCTTTGTTACCAGCAAAAGAAACGTGTCCCCCTTTAATTCGTTTGACATTGAAAAGGAGTGACTTGTTTCCTGTCATGTGCCTGGAAGCTCCGCTATCTACTATCCATGTATTTGTAGACGCACTATAGCGGACAACCTGCACATAAGAGAAAATAATCAGTTAAGGAGGGGGACCCAAGCCTTGACTGGCTTGGATTTCCTGGAGGCATCAACCATCATGAACTCGACCCACTGTCCTTTATCAGTGGGTGGAATATCAACTTTCAACTTGTCCTTTCTTTCAGTCACATCAGTTGTTTTGGCTTTCCACAAACCATCCCTGTGAAAGGATTGTTTGTGGTAAACCTTAGACTGATTTACAGTTTAAGCATTTGGTTTAGATTCAGAAACAGGTTTTGCCGCTGGCATCACAGACTTGTCAATGACTTGTCTGTGTTGCCTTTGGCGTGGAGGAGACGAAAACGACCTAGAAGGTGTTTTAGACCTAATAGGTGTTTTTGATCTAACAGGAGTCTTAGATCGCTGTTTTGAATCTAGATTAACTTTGTTATTTAGCTCAACCTTAATTCCTGGAGTCTGATAGCAAGGACAGTTTGTAGAAATATGACCGCGCTGACCACAAGTATAGCATGACCTCCATTCATCAGGGCTAGGAGATCTCTTGTGGGGCGGTGAGTAAATTTCAGGTTCTTTCTTTTTGTTCTCACTTTTAAGACTTTCACCTCCCTTGACAAATTTAATTGTTTAACATTATATGTGTTTTGTCTTGGAAGATGGTGGGTATCTTGTTTCACTGATTTAGATTGAGTGGTTTTGGAAATCTTAGATTGTGTGGTAGTCGATTTTTGACCCAACCCAAGGGATGCGTGAACATTCTCGTCCACCCGGTTTCCAGTGACTAGTGTGCCAGTTGTGCCTGATGATGATGCTTTCTAGCCAGAAACCGGAGGGGCAGAGTTAACTGCTGTGTTCGGATCGATGACCAGAGGAGTTGTCACCACATGATCCTTTATGGGGTTATCATTAATTGGACATTGTTTGGTGTTCAAGAGGATCTCATGTGGTGGAGGCACAACTTTGTATCCCAAACCTTCCCCGTTGTTGCGCTCTTTAACCAAGTTTTTCAAAATATGCGATGAGCTCGCAAGACTATGAAGTTTTTGTTTTAAAGATTCATTTTCAACTTGTAAAATTGCTTTATCCGTTTAGTTTCTTCAATGGTCTTTAAATAGAATTTAATATCATTCTCTTGGTTGAGTGCAATAACTTTAGTCTCTTTTAATTATTTTTTTAATACTTCAACCTTTTCCTTATAGCTGCTCTCATTTTGTTTTAACACTTTGTTAGCCTCTGTGCATAATTTTAGGTCATTTACTAAGTTATCATTGTGATCTAATAACCTAGCAAATTTTAAGTCAATGCTTTCCCTAAATTTTTCACAATCAACACAAGCATGTCTAGCAAAGAGTTCGTCTTTCGATTCTACCTGTGCAGATGAGGACGTTCCAGCCATGAAAGCATTCTGAGATGCTGGTTGTGCTTCAGATTCAGCATTTAGCTCATTCTTCACAATTTCATCAACAACAGCAAAAATTCTCTTCCAAATCAGCAGTATCAATCTCAGCTGAGCTCTCCCCCTCACTCGCCGAGTCTTCATTTAAGTCTTCAACCGATGCTATGTTGGCTTCACTGTCAGATAAGAATCGAAAGGACCAATCCTGTCCTTCATCACCTTGAGCAACCATAGCCTTGGACTCAATGCCTGTTGGAGCTGTCTTCTTATCCTTATCTTGCCTGTTGAACGAGGAGAATGGATTTCCGTTCCCAGTCTTCTTAGGCTTTACACATTCCCTCTTGAAGTGACCCTTTTCTCCACAGTTAAAGCATGTGACTTTGTACTTGTCAAACCCAAAAGTAGTATCTTTTGTAGCCACGAGATTCTGTCCTGTTTTCTTCACAAACTTTTTAGCTCTTCGCACAGCACTTGCAAGAGCCCACATAATATCCATACGTTCCAGCTCGTTCTCATCAACCTGCTCGTAGTCTTCATCAGCTAGGTGGCAGTTTCCAATCTTACCAGCCACTAACCCATCATAAGAGTGAACTACTGCAGCAAGTAGATCCATGTGTTCCTTTGCAACTTCCACAGTTACTTTTCCCAGATTTTCAGTCATAAACTTTGTAGATTGAGTAACTGTTGAACTTTGTAGAACCCCAGATGCACCATGTGACTCACTAGCAGATGATAAGCCTTGATCAGTAGATGGTGATGCATTTGACACAAAAGCAGTCTGCAGAGGAGCGCTGGAAGTTTTGGAAGTAGAAGTAGAAGAAGGAATAACATTGTAGAGTGTAGGATCCTAAGCATAAGAACCCTTCTTTGCCTTGTACTTGTGTCTGACTTCTTCCTCTCGTAATTTTGGGATAAAGTCATTTATATCCAATGTCTCAAGAACTGAATTATATCTCAAGGTGGAAATAAACGAATCCCACTTTTCTGGAAGTCCATCAGCCAAACTGGAGACCTTTTCTTCTTTAGACGTGGTTACCCCATGAGTGTGAAGTTCACTCATCAGATGATAGAAGCGGTCAATTATGTCGTCCAAACTCTCATTTCCAATAGCAGAAAAATTATCAAATTCTTTCTTAAGTGCTTTGGCCTTCAATGACTTCAGAGTTGAGCTCCCTTCATATCTTTTCTCGAGAGCTTTCCAGAATTTCTTACTTTGTTTATGCTCAGAATACTGATGGAAGATCTCTTTAGGAATAGACTGAGTGAGCATCGCGTAAGCTTTCTTTTCAGTATTGTAGGCAATCTTTCGAGCATCAGTCAGTCCACTCAACGTTAAGGGTATACCATCAGCACCAACTGGCATGGTGTAACCAGTTTCAATAGCGTTCCAAAGATTAGTATCCATGCTATTGAGATGAATCTCAAACCTTTATTTCCACTCCGGGAACTCATCAATTGACAAAAGCTTAGGTGGCTTATTGTGGTTACCAATCTCATTCTCCAGTACCAGTAAGTTCTGGATCCTTAAGTCTTTCCCTACTGAGAATGTGAAATTTTCGGAGTCCATAATGAATGTTAACTTAAACTTGAAAAACACAGACTGAGTAGGTGACTGAGGAGCGACTGAGACACAATCATGCGATTGAACAGGCAACTGACTTAATCGGTCGATTGGACTAGGCGACTAACTCAATCGGGCGAATGAACTGGCGACTGGACTTCAGTCGTACGATTGAGATAATCGTGCGACTGAGACTGCTTTAATCGAGGTTTTTTTGCAACGTTTGACCTAAAACGCAAGTTTTGACACCCTGGACGGCTGAAAGTCGAAAAATATTGAATTTTCAGAACATGCACACGTAAAGATTTGATTTTTTAGCAGAAAGATTGGATCTTTTCGCGTAAAAACGTTGACTTTACCAAAAACTTGATTGAATCCACGAAGAATCAAGAGCCTATGCTCTGATACCACTTGTTAGGACGGTGTACGTACGGAGTACTAACTGATTCTTCGTTATACCGGATCAAATAGTGCGGAATCCTATTTGATTGGTGATCCAATCAGGGAGAACGTAATCAAGATCAAACCTAACGATTAGAAAACGTTAAGAATGGACTAGGAATGATCTCAGACGTTCTATGAACTTGGAATGGACGAACAGGACGCTCTGGGTCGACTAGGGTTACAACTATTCGAAGTGTCCCGTTTTTCCACGAATTAAGTGGTATTTATAGGTTACAGCTCTCATTCGTACGACTGAGCCAAGCGACTGGCTCAGTCGTGCGACTGAATCATACGATTGGTTCATTCGTACGATTGAGTCAGTCTTATGACTCAACCGTGCGATTGACTCAATCACCTGGTTCAGTCGTGCGATTGGACCATTCGCATGGTCCAGTCGTGCGACTGAATCATGATACTTAGTTAAACACATTCTTGAACCTTTAACGATTCAGAACTATGTCTAACAACTGTAAACCTTTATAACATGGTCATATATGCATGTAACATCAAATAATATAAATAGATATAACATTACACAACCTACAGACATATATAGAAGAGATTCTCATTATATTGATCAACGTTACATATGTGTTACAAGAAGAAGTTCTATTACATTTAAGCTCACTAGACTAGAACTGAGGACATGTGAACCAACAAGAGGTGTTATCTACTATTCGCAAGCAACATCCAAGGGGGAATTTGTTGGAGCATAAATTGTCATATATAGTGTGTCTGTCGCTTGACGAATAGTCTAGGCTTAATGTATTACACCTGATATGTTGTAAACACATGAAACTGGGTCATTCGCAGGAGCATATGCGAATGAGACTCAATCGTACGACTGAGCCAGGCTAATGGACCAGTCATGCGACTGAGAGATGCGATTGGGGCATTCGTAAGACTGAACCATAAGAATGGTCCAGTCGTATGATTGAACCATACGCATGGTCCAATCGTACGATTGAACCATACGCATGGTCCAATCGTACGAATGGGCCCAATCGCATCTAATATGGGTCGAGGCCTATATATACCAGTTTCAATGTGTAGAGAGATAGGAATTCGAGAGGGAGTCTGCCCAGAGCCTAGGGCTGCCGGATGAGAGGGGAGATCATGCTCAATCTCCCTTGCCAAGAGTCTTGATTCTTATGTTGTAACGAGCTTGTAATCATTAGGTTTTATCAATGAAACCAATTTTTGATAGTTCGTGTTATAGATTTGACTTTTGGTTTTGGTTGTTTATCCTTCCATCAAGAACATGCTCGGATGTTTACCAATCCAGTGACTTCACAACCCTAACTTGGGAACTTATCTGGTAAGATCATTCCATCTCTATCCCATCTTTGTTTTGGTTTAGGCATATTCTGGCTGGGTTAGGAGGAACATCATCTGTTACGAACAATAGGAAGAGCCATCCCTCATTATCTGTGATATCTTGATTTGCTGCTCTTGCTTATTTTTACATCACTTGTGTGATTTATTATTATCTATGTGCTTTCATTAAAAATAGCTAATCTAATCCTTGATCTGCTGCTATACGCGGTGTGAAAACCTGGCTCTCGTTTAGCTGTTCTTCTGTGCGCGTGCCTATGTGTCTTTCATTCTTTATTTGATTCTAAAATTGGCTTTTAAAATGGATAAATCTAAATCATCTGTGTCTGTTACCTCTAGTGAGACTCACATCTATAAACTTGATATGAGTAATCCACTTTATCTACATGCTAATGATACAAATACTTTCTCTATAATAACAATCAAACTGAAATGTATAGAAAACTATACTGTTTGGAGTAATTCTATGAAACTAGCACTGGAAGTTAAAATAAATCAGGTTTTATTAAATGTAAATGTACTAGACTTAGTGATGAGGTTTGGGAGGCAATGGGATCATTGTAACTCTGTGGTTCTATCATGGATCTTAAACTCAATTAGTAAGGAGTCGTATGTTGGCCAAGTTTTCTCTAAACTTGCAAAAGAAGTATGGGATGATCTTAAAGAAACCTACAATAAAATTTATGGTTCGGTAGTTTATAATTTGTTTAAAAAAATAAACCCTCTCACCCAAAATGGAACCACTGTTGTCGAGTATCATCATAAATTGAACACTATCTGGAAGCAAATAGATGCTAGAAAAGAGAACTACTGAAATAAAACCATCACAACTACTGAAGAGTACTACTTCAGCTGTTGTGACAACCTCTGAAGACTTGAACTTCAGACTTTGTCTTCAGTAGATACTTTTAGACTTTGTCTTCAGTAGATACTTTCAGACTTTGTCTTCAGTTCTTGATCTTCAGACTTTGTCTTCAGTACTTGAACTTCAGACTTTATCTTCAATACTTGAACTTCAAACTTTGTCTTCAGTACATGTCTTCAGCTGATGTCTTCAGCTGATGTAGCCTTCTTCAGTTGTTATGATGTTTGTAGGACTTAAAGGTTTTTCTGATCTGACTCATTGGTTCTTTTGGTCCAACAAACTCCCCCTGAACCAATGCAGCCAAAACCTTTAAGATTATTTGAGTCCCACTTATTAGGTAGAAAAGTTGTCGTTTTCTTCTGGATCAGCTCAGAAATGACCAATTATAAGCATAGGCCTAAGAAGAGGTTTCAGTAGATCTGATTGGCAAAGGATGGATGGGAACTCTGTCTTGGGGAACTGGACACGGAGTTGTTACCCCATCCATGAAACCTACTTCCCTACAATGAGTCTGTAAGACTCTCTCACATAGGCCTCCAAGAGGACAATTTGTTCTTCTTGTGTGAGTTCTTCAGCTCCTCCTTCAAAAAAGAACTCAGGCCCATAATACCCAGATAGATATCTGACCTGTTTCCCATTTCTTATCTCCACAGTTGTTATTTCTCTGTAAGCAAATTCATCAGGGTGATTACCCTTTAGTAACAACTGGAGCTCATTATGTCTAACTTCTTCAAGCCTCTTATAAATTAGCCCCTTTTTCACCATTTTGTTTTCTAACAGCTTTTGTGGGGGAAGATTGGCTTTATAGGCTCTCTTTAAGTCTTCTAGGATTTCCCAGGGTGATACTACATTGGCCAGCATGATCACTTCATCTACAATCTTCTTCACTTGGCCATTGTATCTATGAGGAATGTTTTTCTTGTGAATTCTGTGACTCACCCTGGGAACAGGCCAGATTCTTA
Source organism: Flaveria linearis (assembly GCA_024085815.1). NCBI lineage: Eukaryota > Viridiplantae > Streptophyta > Magnoliopsida > Asterales > Asteraceae > Flaveria > Flaveria linearis. The sequence continues at coordinate 48,719 of JABSNV010000323.1, read as the reverse complement.
CTCTCTCCTTCTGATATTGAAAAGTGAACCTGAGAGCATGTAACCTCTGAGCATGTTTCCTCATTGATAGAATCAATGAAGTGTGAGGAAAATCTTTGTCAGCCAAACTCAACAACTGCTCATCATTGTTTGTGTAATTCTTCTTCTTCAAGTTTTACTTTCACTGTTTGCATCTGGATGATAGGAGTGATTGTTGTTGGTTGACTCTTGGCCTTAGGCAAGTTAATAACAGCTGAAATGCGTAGTCTGTCCTCATCATCATCATCATCTTCTTCTTCTTCTTCAAGCCTCAACACCCTTCTCTTCCTCTTGGGTGCATCATCGGCTGTTTGTGTTGGTATCTTGGGTTAGTGAGTTGGTTTTATGGGTTGTGATGTTGGTTGTTATGGTGTGGGAGATTTGCAGGCTGTTCTAGCATTTTTGTTGTAAGAGAGGCTTTGGACCACTTTGCTAGAACATTCCTTCTCCCAGCACCAGCTTCATCGAGGGCTTCTATGAGTAACCCTTTGGTGAATGCTTCAGACGAACAGATCTTGTTGGTTATCTACAAGATACTGTCCCTGGTCTATGATTTCATCTCAAGTACTGATCTCCCCAAATACTTTGGTATGAACCTGACCATAGCATCCAGCCTTTCCCTTTCATTTTCACTATAACCAGTCCATCTATGTTCAATCTCCTGAATCTCCAACTTCCTGATCTCAGAGTCAAGCTTAGCAGTATCAAATCCTTGTCTGAATAGCTGATCAATGATTTTATCCATTGACCTGCTATGTTGCTCATCAGCTTCTTTAATCATCTCATCTAATTTCATCTCATCAGGAGTCTTTTTACCACTCTTCTTCTTCTTGTATGTAACAAGAAAGTCTTTTTCTTTTTCTGTCCCCTTCTCCATCTCCTTCTCCTTACTCATCTCCTTCTCCTTCTCCACCTCCTTCTCCACCTCTTTCTCCTTTTCTTTTTCAACTCTCTTCCTTTTGATTGCTTTCACTGACTTAGACTCCCCCTTTTTGGTTGCATTGGATTCAGAGATTTGAATGTCAGAAAGCCTCTTAGTAACTGCAGCATCAACCAGGGTTTGTATATTTGTGGAAAGCCTCTCATCAAGGGCCTGATGCACAACATCAGTGATTATAGGAGTGATGAGAGGCAGGGGAAGATTTAAAACAGTAACCATTTGTTCAGAGGGGTTCTGTCCCTGAGAAATGGTGCCAGAAGCAGAGGCTGGTGGTTGAGTAGTTGAGAGTGGCTCTGTGTATGGGGGACCTTCAGAAGAAGGTGCCATCTGTGGGTGAATTTGGGCAGATGGTCTTGAGTCTTGAGACATTTTGGCAAGTAGGTCTTGTAGTCTACTTACATCAGCCTCAAGAATAGTGTTTTGGGCTAAGACATCATAGAAGAAGCCCAGGTTATCATCAGTATTTGCTGAATCATCCGACCTCCTGATTATATCAGGATGAACATGTGCTGAGTGTGGACCAGTATTCACATGTGCCCCTTTGTCTTGGAATTAGGGACTTCCTGCCTCAGGATGATGTCCTTCATCAGCAGTTGCCTCTGGTGAGGTCTTAGAGATGATACCAGCTTCATCCTATTCATGTGCTGAAGCAGAAGAAGTGGCAGCCTCACCAGATGTTCTTATCTCCTCTTCCACACAGAGAGATAGAACTTTATAATCCCTGTGCTGTGGGTTCTCAGCAACACTATGATCCTCCCTCTCAGTGGTTGAGGTTTTCCCAGTTGTGATAGGTTCCTGGGGAGAGGGTGGAGTGTTAAGCTGAGTCAGCACTTTTGCAATTATAATTGTTGGACTTTATAGGGTGGTTGTAGCGGGAGATAGGGGTGAAGCAGATTGCACCTGGGGAGAGTGGTGCTCTTCAATGGTAACCTTCTCAAGTGAGAGAGGTTCCAGAAATGTGACTGCCCCAGAAGTGGTTGCTTCAGGATCCTGTTGAGAGGATACCTGAGCGGTTGTGGCTGGTAGAGTCTCTGTAACTACTGGGGGATTAGTACCAGTAGTTACTTCCTGCCTTGGTGATGCAGGGGCATCCTCAGGGGACTCAATTCCCTGAGTAGCCTTTTTGGGCTTTTTTGTTTTGGCTTGGAGGGGACTTTGGATTTGGAGGATGAGGCTGTGGGTTCCCGCTACTTGGGTTTTAGCAGCTTGGCAGCCTCTTTTAGGTGTGTGTCTGAGTTGTGCCTGGAGTATACTTTAGGCAAAACTGCCACAGCAGGGACTCCTAGGCCAACAAGGCCCTCAGCTGTCACACCCTTAATTTCCACAAACGGGGTATTACCGTTAGGCGTGTGACTTCCAGGATCTCAGCCACTAGTTACACCAAAACAACACGTTGATTGTAAAACATAATTCATATTTAAAGTTTGATATTACCAAAGACTAAGTTTTTAATGTAAACATAACAGAAGTTGCGGAAGCATAGTAAATCTTAATTGTTTAAATGGCGCAACACGCGCAAACCAAATATATGAAATTCATTGAAAAGTTTTAATTAAATCACGTGTGCCGTTGAATGCATGAATGATATGATCCTAAGCGTGCGCGTCTTGTGAACCTGAAAGAAACATGCTAAAGTGTCAACACAAGGTTGGTGAGTTCACAGGTTTTGATAAACAGAACATAAAGTAAACCTATACAGTAAACAAAGTAATATCAGTAGATAGCTAGTCTACTAAACCAGTTACTAAGTGTATGAAGTTCGCAACCGACGCTGACAATGAACACAGTGCCTCGGCTGTGGCTACCAAACCACAGCAACAGAAAATTAGGTCAATTATACACCCGTTTGACGAACGTTGTGCTAGCGCGACTAGCCGGGTGGGGTTTGTCAAACCCAGTAGATCTACTCAGAATTACCCCGCTGAAGAACATACATTAAAGGTTCGAAACGTGAGGACTTAAGTGGTATCACACTAGTACACAAGTGATATTACAGTAATACTAATCAATGAAAATGAATTTATTACCCATGTTTCTTTCACCCCAAGAAAATAATTAAAAACGGGGCTGAGAACTCACCTTAATCGCACAGCAAAATCAATAAGTGTAGGCACGAACGATTAAGTTTCCGAACGACCTGAATGTATATTTATTACATAATTAATATTAAACTATTAAATAGTAACAATGCGGTCGTGTAGTTTCGCGTTCACGGTTTGGTTACAATGCGGCCCATTAATTGACTCCCATCCACAAGCAAACATAACGCAATACGTATTCACTTCAAATACATAAAACCCAACTATCACGTATAAAATACATTTTATACACTTTAACTATATGACCTTTTTTATAAAACTCATCACGAACACGTAACGACCCAACGTAACTCATCCACATATATTAAAAACAATATATTACTCACTCAATATATATATTTATATGTCACACATGCTTTACATATAGATACACTACACACGTATTATTATATAGTATATATACCACACACACACCACTACCATTTACAACTTAAAATCCCTCATACGCCCACATTCCTACATAGCATACGCACCACCCATGCAATCCATGTGGCTTCACCAACACACATACAATATACCTTCACCAATACACATGCAATATATATATACACATGACACCATAACAAAACCCAACACTCCATGCGACCAAACCTCCTGCCAAAAATCCATTTTCACCTCCAAAGCCAATAATACATAGATATACACAAGCAAGGAACATACATGCAGGTTATATATATATATACATATATATACATATATATATATATATATATATATATATATATATATATATTGCTAAACACACATGACACCACAACAACCCACTTTAACCCAATCCGCACCCAAACCGAACCGATCATACGCCTTGAACACACCATGCACCCGCACATATACGCAGAAACATATATACGCAACATATACACAGAAAACATACATACAGCAGCATATACATACATATATACGCAGAAACATACATATAGCAGCCTATACGCAGAAACATATATACGCACATCATAGCACACACACACACCCCCTGCATATAAACACACACAAAAGAAGCACCCACACCCTCAGGCGCACATAAGAACATTCATATGAAAAAATGAGACAAAGCACACGGATGGAGGACTCCGATATGATCGACCACCCAACCGGGTATTCACGAGACACTAGCAAGCGAACCGTAACAAAAACCGAACAAATAGGTAGAGGAACTCACCGTATGTTGTTACACTTGATTCTTGCGGCTGCCGGAGAAGCATCGACCGTCTAAGGGCCCCGGTTGACGTTGGGATGACTGTTGAAGATGGAATGTTCTGAACAGAAGGTTGCAGCGATGAAGATAGGGTTGCAGGAGACCGTACGCTGCTATTGGGAAGGTTGCAAGAGTCAAGGGAGAGGTGTTAGAAGGGGCTGCCCGTGTCAGCTTCACAACCGAGTACAAGGATGCCGTGGGGAAGAGCTTCGCCGGAAGGTGAACGGTGGAGTTGCGCCGGTGGTGCTGGGGTTACGAGGAAGAAGGTTGTGATGTGGATGGAGAAACCGTGAGGGGTTCCACGATTATAGAGGGTGTCATAGAAGAGTTGGGAGAGTAGTATATGCGTATAGTGTTTATATGTAATAATTGTTATGTGGTAGGGACACAACTTTTGTGTCAAAAGAACATGCATTTGGTAGTGGCAAGCTGTATAACACCACCCAACTACCCCAATCCCTTATTCTACGGAAAGAAAGAAAAAAAATATGGAGATATCAATTGTGCTTCATTCTTAGGTGTATAAATTTGATTATTGGTATAATTTATAAAATATTTAATTAATGTTATATTCATATAAATTCATGAAGTGTAACAATATTAAATTAATGTTTTAAATGTTTTAGAACCATGCAAAACTCAAGTTACAGATAAAGAAATGTATTATGCTTGATTTTATGAATTATGCTTGAATTAAAAGAAGTATGTTTAGATTTAGTTAAGTAAAAAAAAACATACTTAAATATTATAATGACTAAAATATGATTATAAGACTTTAAATTGTTATTGTATGGTTTTGACAGAGTTGTGACATCAGCTTTTAATTGATTCTCAATTATGGCCATAAGAAACCTTGGATATAATATCTATCTGTTAGCCACAGGTTTCAAAGCCATATCTTTTAATTCCAAAAAGATAATTTCAGAAAAATTTAGATTTTGTTGTTCAAGGATAGAATACAATACTTGTTGCGACTTGGAAGACATTGATCCCATGAGGAGGCCTTGGGGGCAAGGCAGACATTTACCATATGAAAGATAAGGCGTTCAGGGTCATGGAAGTGCTTCTTTAAGATTGTTGTAGCACTGACGTTGCCTTCATATCCATGATGGGCGAAAGATAAGTCAGTTGTGCCCTTAGGATATTCAGTGACGAATGTGGCATCATTCAGATTTAGGGTTTGTCGAATGATTTCAGAAGTGATGACCACCTTCTTTTGGTTGACAAACGACTGGAGAGTGACCTCGACATCATTCTCACTAGTTGTGACGGTGATGTTTGTCCAGAATTGTTTTAGGGATTTGGCGTGTAGAATTGGATTCAACCATAAAGGTCGTTTTGTATGGGGAATCAACCATCAGATCGATGGCGTCATCGAACTTAGTACAAAAAGTCGATTTGGTAAGGTAGGCTACACAGTTGTGGCATGGTTGAGTTGCATGGTCGCCATTAATGTAGAAGGGAAGGTCAGAGTTTCTTTTTGAATAATAGGGTTGTGAGAATGAAAAACTCTGAAGTTAGGGCTTGGTATTTATAGGGTATGGTTATGAAACGGCTGATGGACAACGTCTGAAGGTTTTGGTGTTAGTCATCAGGAATTTGAAACGACTGAAGACATGGTTTTAACCTTCAGAGGTTGTAAACAACTGAAGACTTGGTGTTAATCATCAGTAGTTAAGAACTACTGAAGACATGGTGTGAATCTTTAGAGGTTGTAAACAACTGAAGACTTGGTGTTAGTCATCAGTATTTGAAAACTACTGAAGTTTTGAAATGAAACAGCAGTTGTTTTGAAATGAAACAGCAGTTGTTTGAAATGAAACTACTGAAGACTTGGTGAATCTTTAGAGGTTGTAAACAACTGAAGACTTGGTGAATCTTTTGGCTTCAGTTGTTTTGAAATGAAACAGCAGTTGTTTGAATCAGCTGAAGAGTAAATTTACTCATCAGCTGTTGTTGTCAATTCATAGGCTTCAGATGTTTCATTCTGACATCAACATTTACTCATCAAACTTTGTCTGATTTTCAGACGTTTCATTGGTCATCAGCTCTTGGAATATTTATTCTTCAGCTCTTCTGAACAAATGTTCAGAAGATCTGTTAAAATAAATTATTCTTCAGAGTTTGTGAACAAATATTGTCTTCAGTACTTATGTGTAAGATTACACATGCGTACTTTTGGACAAAATTTGTTCTTCGGTACTTATTTGTTAGAAAAAGGCATCAGGAGTTATAACCACATCAGTAGTTGTAACTTCATCAGTTCTTTTCAACAAATAATGTACTTCAGTACTTTTTAAGTATTTTAGTCTTCAGTCTTTATACCACTTCATCAGTAGTTATGAAAAATGCTGAAGACAAAATAACTTATCAGTATTTATTTTTTACTTTTTGTATACGAATGCTCATCAGTACTTATGATCTGAGAGCATCAGTATTAGTCAATTTATTCCAGCTAAAGGCTTAGTAAATATATCTGCAAGCTCATCATCACTAGGAACAAACTTTGGATCAATCAGACCTTTTTCATAGCAATCCCTGATGAAATGATGTCTGATCTCAATATGTTTGGTCTTAGAATGCTGGACAGGATTCTTAACAATACAAAGAGCTGAAGCACTGTCCATCAGTAATGGATTCTTAGTCTCTGTAATGCCATAATCCAGTAATTGATTCTGAAGCCAGAGTACCTGAGATGTACAACTTGCAGCAGCAACGTACTCTGCTTCAGCAGTGGATGTAGCAACTGAAGTTTGTTTCTTACTCTGCCAAGAAACTAAACAGTTTCCTAGAAAACGGCATCCACTAGAAGTTGATTTTCTGGTTATTTTACACACTGCATAATCACTATCAGAGAAAGCAACCAATTTGCAAGGGTGCCCAGTGGAATACCAAAGTCCTAGAGATTAAGTTCCTTGCAAGTATCTAAAGATCCTTTTGACTGCAATCAAATGGGATTCTTTAGGTGCAGCCTGAAATCTAGCACAAACACAAGTGGCAAACATAATATCTGGTCTAGAAGCTGTAAGGTACATCAAGGAACCAATCATACATCTATAAAGGGTTTCATCAACCGCTTTACCTTTCTGATCAACATCCAGTTGTGTGGTGCTGCTCATAGGAGTAGAACAGGGCTTACAGTTTTGTAAATCAAACTTTTTCAGAAGATCCATTGTATATTTGGACTGATGAATGAAAGTTCCATCAGCTCTTTGCTTGATTTGCAAACTTAGAAAGAACTGTAATTCTCCCATGGCACTCATTTCAAACTTTTGTTACATTAATTTTGTAAATTCATCACACAGATGTGGATCAGAGGATGCAAAAATAATATCATCTACATAAATTTGAACAAGTAGCTTATGCTGTCCTACTTTCTTTATGAATAAAGTTTTATCTATGGAGCCTCTAGTGAAATTATTTTGAAGAAGAAAATTATACAATGTTTCATACCAGGCTCTAGGAGCTTGTTTTAACCCATATAAAGCCTTATCAAGCTTATACACCCAATCTGGATGCTTATTATCCTCAAAACCTGGTGGTTGACACACATAAACCTATTCTTTTATTTTACCATATAAAAATGCACTTTTGACATCCATTTGAAAAACTTTAAGATTGTGAAAAGCAGCATAAGCTAAGAACAATCTGATTGCCTCCAGTCTGGCTACAAGGGAAAAGGTTTCATCATAATCAATACCTTCTTCTTGTGCAAACCCCTGTACAACCAGTCTGGCCTTGTTCTTGACAATTTGACCCTTTTCATCAGTTTTATTCCTAAACACCTATTTAGTGCCTATTGCACACTTACCTTGAGGTAAAGGAACCAGCTCCCACACTTGCTGCTTTTTGAACTGAAGAAGTTCAAGTTGCATGGCTTCAACCCATCCATTGTCTCTTAATGCAACATGATAATTCTTTGGCTCTTACTGACTGATGAAGAGAGCATAGAAGCAGAAATTGGACAATTGACTTCTTGTTGAAACTCCAGCATTGATATCACCAATGATCTGAGACATTAGGTGATTCTTCAGCTCTTGATAAACAATGAGATCTGTGCAAGTGTTTGTAGGAGATTCAGCAGCAACAGATGTTGATGCAGATTCTTGAAACCATATAGGAGATGGCAACTCAAATGAAGTAGAGGATTCAGAAATCTCATCAGCATTTGTTGTGGATGGAACTGCTGAAGCTACAGGAGCATCAGGTTTAGATGACTCAGGCAGTTGATCACTAAACTTGAAAAGGTGAGTACTGTCAGCATCATCATTAGTACCACTAGGTGGAGAACCGTTTGCAGTTGGTGATGGATTATCAGGAACTGCAACAGCTGGAGACTGATAACGAACATATTGCAGTATGTCCAAATCAAATAGCTCCACAGGGTTTTATGGGATTTTATCCTTTGGAGATTCATTAAACTTCACATGCAAAGTCTCTTCAACCATCTTTGTTCTGCAGTTGAAAACTCTGTATGCCTTGCAAGTAGATGAATATCCAACAAAGTACCCTGCATCCACCTTTGATTCAAACTTCTGAAGTGGATTCTTTGTGTTGAGAATGCAACAGGGACACCCAAATGCTCTAAAAAATGAAATCAAAGGGGCCAAATGATGTAATACTTATAAGGAGTCTTCATCAACCTCTGATTTACTAAAACTCTATTTTGCACATAGCAAGCTGTGTTAACAGCTTCAGCCCAAAAGGTCAGTGGCAAACCAGAATCAGCCAACATTGACCTGACAGCTTCAATAAGTGTCATGTTCTTTCCCTCCACTACTCCATTTTGTTCAGGAGTTCTTGGAATGCTGAACTGCCGCTTGATTCCCTTTGACAAGTAGAATTCATCAAGTGTGTGATTTCTAAATTTTGTGCCATTATCACTCCTTACACACTTAACTGGAAGGGAATATTGTTTCTTAACATACAACACAAAGTACATAATAGCTTGTGCAGCTTCATCTTTTAAATGCAAAAAGAAAGTCCATACAAATCTGGAGTAATCATCCACAATCACCAGACAGTATTTCTTCTTTGCCATGCTCATCACTCTTACAGGACCAAAATGATCCATATGCAGCAATTGTAAGCAGGCAGTGGACTTTGGCTCTTCTATTGGAAGAAATGATACTTTATGTTGCTTCCCTTTTAAACAAGCAGAGCAATTGTCATCACATTTGAACTCCTTTAATGGAAATCCTCTTACTAAACCATGGTGAATCAGCTGGTTCATGTTTTTGAGATTCACATGACCAAGCCTTCTATGCCATAGATTAGATTCCTGAGGAGATGCCTTGGAGAATAGGCAAGGATGGCCTTTTAGATCGATTTTCTTTGACAAATCCAAGGCATATACTCTTCCTGTCATGTTGGCCTTCAGGAGAGTATGATCATCCAATACCTTGTCAATCAAACTCAGAACTTTGGAAGACAGAATCCTGCAGTTCTGACTGGTGAAAAGGGCAACATGACCCTTATCACACATTTGACTGGCACTCAAGAGATTATACTTGAGATTCTCCACATGGTTGACATCATCAAGCCTTATTTCACCATTGGAAACAAAGCCTTTGCCAATGATGTAACCCTTAGCATCATTACCAAAAGAAACAAACCCCTTCTTTCCTTAAGAGTAGTCATTAAGAAGAGAGCTGCTCCCTGTCATATGCATGGATCCTCCACTATCCACATACCAGATGCTTCTATGGCATGCTGAAGAACCCTGCATTTATCACAAGAAACTAGTTAGTTTTTTAGACCCAAACCATTTTGGTTTTGGGTCTGTTCTCATCAACAGATTTGACACAAACTGGTTTTTCATGAGTAACAGCTTGTGGCAGTGGAGAGGGTGCAGAAAAGTATTCCTTTGATTTTGACTTGGGTTTCCTTTTCTGTGGTTTAATCACAGGAACATCTATTTGGTTGACTCTCCCCAACAGATGTTGAACCATCATGACAAGTTGTGTCTGATTGTTTGCTAAAGCCTTCAGCTCATCAGACACATCAGTTCTTGACATTGATGGATTCCTGTGTTGCACCATTTTCTTTTGAACACCATCAGCTGTTTCCTGATTAACCCCTTCCTTCTTTTTGGATTTCTTTAAGGATTTTGGGGTTTCAGGTTGAGATGCCGCTGGAACAAACTGGGTTTCAAACTCAACTTTCATTTTGTTAATTTTCTTTTTAATGTTCTAATCTTTGTTGAGTTTTGACCCCTTTCTGTACCAGCAGTCATTGGTGAGATGATTGAATAAGCCACATATTTCACATGGCTTTTTCTTCATCTTCAGTTGATCAACTGCTGAAGAAGATGAAACTACTGAAGATTTGTTCTTCAGTACTTTCTTCCTTTCAATACTTGTGTTAAGTACTAAAGGATTCTTAACTACTGAAGATTTGTTCTTCAGCAGTTTGCTATCAGTACATTTATACTTCCTGATAGATTCTTTAGCAGTTCTCAAACCCTTTTTACTTTCAGTAGTTTGGGTTTGTTCTTCAGGTGTTGTGACTTGCCCATCAGTACTTTGAGTACTATGTGAGACAACACCTAAAGTGATCAACTCTCTCCTGATTATGTGACTGTCAGCATTAGAACCCTCAACTGTGTCAATATCAGCTGATTGGTTTTCTGAGGTATTAATGCTGACTTCATCTTCTAATTTTGGTGCATTATCAGAGGATGAATTACATGATGAGGTGGATTGGTCATTGCTTTCTCCTTCAGATTCTACTTCTAATTTGGGAGTAAAATCTGTAGGAGGAGCAGTGTGATTATAACCAATCCCAAACTTCACATTTGAAGCTGTTTGTTTGCTGAGAAGCATTTCAAAACCCTTGCATGATGTTACCCAGCATTCACACTCTACCTGGGTAGATGCAAGAGTTTCTTTGAGGTCCTTATACTTCTCTAAAAGTACCTCTTCCTTTGCCTTGTCATAAGTGATTTGGCATTTTAATTTGTAAATCTCATCATTCTTTTCATTTAGCACAGACTCAAACTCAGCTTTTCTTTAGGATAGTATTTTCTCTAGCTCAAGATTTTTATTGATTAAAGCTACATTTGCTTCTCTAATAGATGCAAATGTGGCTATGCATGATTCAGAACATAACTTGGCCTTGGCCTCTGAAGATACCTGTGATACCTGTGATATTGAAGCATTTGAGGATGAACCATCAGTAGACTCCAGGGCCATAAGAGCAAGATTTCCAAAAGGATTGTCACCACCATGTTGACCAGCACCAGAAACAATTGTTCATGATGACCAGAAATGTCATCTGGTAAATTGCTCCAATCAACAACTCCAGGGGTGAAAAAGCTATGTTGTAGTTGAGATTGAGATTGTTGATGAGATTGAGATGGTTGAGGCTCAGGTAGGGCATGTGGTTGTTGAGCTATGGGTGCTTGAACCTGTCTTGTCTGAGGCATGTAGAAGTAGGGGTAAGGATATGGCATATGACCTTGAGGGACAAAATATGCAGGTGATGATTGAGCTTGTGGAGGATGACCAGAACTGATGGAATGTTGCCCTTTGTTTTGTGAGCTATTGCTTGGGAAGGTCACAAAGGGTGCAGATGAGTTAGATCCAGATGATCTACACTCTCTTGCAAAGTGTCCAAGCCTATGGCACTTGTTACACCTCAACTTACTCTTGTCAAAACCAACTTTCGTTTTGCCAGAGAGACCTGGGAATTTCCTACCAGTTCTTTTGTAAAACTTTTGTGATCTAATATTGATCATTGCCATTTGGCTCAAAATATTCATCTCTTCCAGATCATCATCTGGAATTCCTTTCAAATCCTCCATCAAAAAGCACAAATAATCACTGCTACCACCTGAATTACAGATGCCATTGTTCAATTCCCCTCTTGTACCTTTCAAGCCTCTAAGGAATTCAAAGATTTTAATCATTTGATAAAACTTATGCAATTATTTATGGGCCTTGATGAGGTATATCAACTTGTAAGATCAAACCTTTTGACCAAAGATCCTCTTCCAAGTGTTAAAGAAGCTTTTTCTGTAATATCAAAGGAAGAGTCACATCATGGTGGTAGTGGCTCTTCTTCAAAAACTCAATCAATGGGATTTTTTTCTAATAAACCACAAAACTCTGACCAAAAACGGAAACCTGGAAGAGGACCCAACCCAAACCTTAACTCATTGCAATATGATAGGTCACACAGTTGATAGGTGTTATGAACTGGTAGGATATCCGGCTAACTATAAAAAGAAAAATGTTAATCAACCGGGTAAAATGGGAACATCAAACAACTCAACTGCCACCTCATCTAAAACTGGACCTTCATCTAGTTCCTCGGGTTCTTTTCCTTTCACTCCTAAAACATATCTCAAGGTTAATTGGGTTAGTTAGTGGCAATCAAGGTTCTGATCCTCAACGCTCAGGAGGTAAAACTGTTGGTTTTTCTAGTAGTTTCAATTCTAAAACAAAATTTTACACTTGCACTAGTTCCCTTTGTGAAGACTTTAACACTCGTTGGGTTATTGATTCAGTAGCAAACCAACACATGCTAAAATCCGATAAACATATGTTTAACTGTGTTGATGTATTTAAGCTTAATATGACTGTAGGTCATCCAAATGGTACATATGCAAAAGTCTCTAAAGTTGGCAACATTAATATTAAAAAGTAAATTGTTCTAAAAGATGTGTTCTTTGTTCGTGACTACTGTGTCAACCTTCTATCTGTGCATAAACTTGCACAAGACAACAATCTTGAAGTTATATTTAACTCCAAAATTGTTACATTCAGGATTCCAGGTCAAAGAAAATCTCGGTGACTAGTAGTTAGTGTGATGGTCTGTATTTGTTAGAAAATTATGCTAAGGTGTGTGCTAGTAAGTCTAATTCTGCAAACCTATGGCGCTCTAGTTATGGCATCCATCTGATACTGTTTTGAACATTTTAAAACAGTCTCTCAAACTTGATAACTTTAAACCAAATGATTTATGTGAAATCTACCATAAGGCAAAACAATCTAGGGTGCCTTTCCCTTTATGTAATGCCCGGAAATTTCGATTTGGAGTGTCATGCGACTGGAGCGTCCAATCGCATGGAAGTCATGCGATTGAAGCTCAACCGCATGACTGGAGCTCAGTCGTACGACTGGAGTGTTCAATCGCATGGAGCTTGGACGACTAAAGGTCCAATCGCAAGGAGAGCTCGGGCGACTGAACTGTAGTATTTAAGGGAGAGGGCAGCCCTTACCCTCTCCCGCACACTTGCGAAACCAGAGAGGAAGAAGAGAAACGGGAAAAGAGGAGAAGAAAGCTTGGTTCAAGCGGGGTCGAGAGTGCAAATCAACGTGTAGCGAGTTGAATCGAAGCTCTACTCAATGGGATAGTTCATGTGAGTTCTAGGACCCCTCTTTTACACGTTTTTGAAGGATTTTGGGGCTGGAACACATCTGAAACTATTTTTGGGTTTTTGGGTGTTTAACCCGTGTATGTATGAATGTGTATGTGTATAGTGTGTTTGGTGTGCGATTTTGGATGTGTATGTGCTTGAATGTTATCATAGTGTGATTCCCTAAGGTTTAGAAGGGGTAATTTGGGCTTAAAATGAGTTTGGAAGGATTTGGAGGTCGTGAGTAGCGACTGCAGTTCGGGATGAACTGCAATCGCTGCCCAGTTAGGGCTAGACGACTGAAGGGCCAGTCGCACGACTAAGGGACGACTGAGATTCAATCGCACGACTGAGACTCAGTCGTACGATTGGGGACTTAGTCGCACGACAGGCCATGCGACTGAGGGTTCAGTCGCATAGGTCTATCCGTAAGCTATTCAGTCGCACGACTGATGGTTAGTCGCATAAAAGCCCATTCGTATAGTGTTCATTCGCATGATAGGAGGTCCATTCATACGAATGTATGCCCATTCGCATAGATGCCCAATCGCACGATCCTGTCGCATGGAAGCCATGCGACTGAAGTATGTTCAATCGCCCAAATAGGGCTGTCGTGTACGAGGAGAGAGGTAGTATTGCATGTATATGCATGATGTATGTAGGTTAAGTATGATGCTACCATGATAGGTGGTGAATACTGATGACTTGTAAATGCCGATGTTCCTTGTTTCGATGTATGTTTATCTTTCCGTATCCTTGCGTGTATTGTATATGAATGAAAAGTATTATGTAACGTAAAGCGAAAGATAATAACAGAGGAACATGATGAATGAATGTATACATTAATGTATGAATGAACGAACGTAAAGCTGATGAGCGTATGTATGAGGTGTGTGACTCTGTGTCGCGACAAACTCGAAAGAGGTCCTTATTGCGCATCCCGGTGTTGTGTCAGTCTTCGGACATGAGTCGGGGTTTGTGAGCAGGCCCGGCACAGCATCAGCTTTCGAGCATGAGTTGGGGATATTGCATGAGACAGGATCTAGTCGGATGAGTAGAGGTTCGCATGCTCCGGTATTGTGTCAGTCTTCGGACATGAGTCGGGGGTTTGTGTACAAGCCCCGGCACAGTATCAGTCTTCGGACATGAGTCGGGAGTAGTGCGAGAGAGAGAGTGAGAGGAGACGAATGAGGAACGGATCGCATGCTCCGGTACTGTGTCAGTCTTAGGACATGAGTCGGGGGTTTGTGTACAGGCCCGGCACAGTATCAGTCTTCGAACATGAGTCGGGAGTAATGCGAGAGAGAGAGTGAGAGGAGACGAATGAGGAACGGATCGTGTGCTCCGGTACTGTGTCAGTCTTCGGACAAGAGTCGGGGTTTGTGAGCAGGCCCCGACACAGTATCAGCCTTCGGGCGTGAGTCGGGAGTATCGCGTGAGTTGATGAATATGAGAGATAAGTGTGAAAGAAAGAAAGTATGAAACGAACAAGAGTTAATGAACGTAATGAAAGCTAAAGAACGAATGAATGAAAGTAATGAACGGAAGGAACCTAATGATGACGTATGAAACGGGATCCTTGTCACTCGACCTCAGTAATCATGGTTGTGTGCCATGAAGAGGGTAAAGTGTGATCGGATCTAGATGGAAGTGAAAGGTAGAGAATGCATGAAAGTTAAAGATAGATAATAAACGAATGACAGACAGATAATGAATGAAAGTTAAGGATAAAGAATGAATGAGAAAAGAAGATAATAATGATATTATCTATGTGTATGTACGTATGATGCGTGTTCATATACGAAAGTATAGTATGTTTTTTGAAAGAAGTGAAGAACGGTTTTAACGAAAGAAAAGAATGTTTTAATATAAAACTAGAACTCACTCAGCAACGCTGACTTATTATGTGTTTCCAGTTGGCAGGTAGTGTTGCTAAGGATGGCACGAGACGGTTACTCAGCTCTTTTGGGATGGCATTCCTTTGTTAATATTTTTGTAATATATAATATTGAATGTATTTAGGAAACAAGGTGGTGTTTGTTGAGGATTCGGATAAACGGGATTACTTAAGGAATCCTCTCACCTCCACCAATCACTGTTTATGACTATTTTGTAATCGATTAACGATGTAGTATTTGTAAAAGCTTTTATGACAAATGAGATGTCTCTTTTGAATGCTTCCGCTGGAATGTCTATTTAAAATAGTTGTAAAATGTATGTTTATGTGCAATGAATGACCAACTGTGAGGTGCCCGGGAACGGGGCCTTACAAGTTGGTATCAGAGCCAAAGTTTAAGTGAAATGGGTAAATTTTCAAAATAAACCTTAACTTAAACTGAGAATGGGATGAAAAGGGAAGGGATGCCAAACTGAGTAGCTGCGTGCCATAAGGTATTTTCGTAAGGTTAACCGGTATTGTGTGTGCATGTTATGTGTTTATGTGTTGCTGATAGATTTAGATGCTAATATAGTCAGGACAGGTAATGCTCGGGGTATGAAAAGTAAGGTAAGTGGCTAATCACAACTGATCACTGCAATTAGGGACTTACTATACTTGACATGAACTGAGTTATTTCCTTGAATGACCGTATTGGTGTTTGAATCTTTCAGTGTGTGAAAGAGGATGGTCGGTGGTAGATCTTCTAAGGCTTCGCGTGGTGGTGGTGGTGGCGGACGTGGTGTTGAACCTCGGGCCACAAGGGGAAGACCTAGAGTTGAGAAGGTGGTTCATGAGGAACCCAAAACCCCTCATCTGGAGGGCGGTGATTAGAGTGCTAACCTGAGAGCCTCGATGAGAGAGGCGGTTGTGGAAGAAGTGCACCAGGTCATTCAGACGATCTTACCGTCTGTGGTGACTGAAGTAATAAAGGTCGTTAGGGATGAGGAGAGACAGGAAAGGGGTAGACCTTCGGGCGGAAGGAGACGGACTGAGACCGAAACTGTTTTCTTCGATGACGAAGAGGAAGAAGAGGAGGAAGGGCCTGCGCCGGAGGCGGCACGAGGCTGTAACTACGGGGCATTTCAACAATGCAAGCCCCCAACGTTTGATGGTAATGGCACTGCAGCTGCTGCTGCTCACCGGTGGGTGAGGGAAATGGAGGCCGTGCTGAATATCAGCGAGTGCCGGGAGGATCAGAAAGTGAAGTTTGCCACCCACTCTTTCGTGGACTCAGCTTTGTGCTGGTGGGACAATATAGTCCAAGTTGAGGGTAGCCGGGCTATCGGAAGGATGAGATGGTCAGATTTGAAAAGGCTAGTGATTGAGGAGTTCTGTCCTCACCGTGAAATGGATAAAGTTGAAAGGGAGTTCCTGCAGTTGGAAGCGGGAACAATGACACATCAGCAGTACACCACCAAATTCAACGAGATGGCACGGCTGGTGCCGGATCAGGTGACGCCTCTTTCGCGGAAAATCAAGAGGTATATTCAGGGCTTGCCAGCGGATATCCGTAGGCACATGATCGCTGCCCGACCAAGCACGTTCAGGTCGGCGGTAGATCTAGCGGGAAGGTTGTACGACGAGCGGGAGGCGATGGTGATAACGAACGAAGCGAAGGAACGAGACTATGTTAAGAAAGGGAAGGAAGGCGAGATAGCGATGGTGGAATGGTAGCCGAAGGTAAGGTGATGAGGATAGATGATCGGGAGAGGATAACAAGAAAGGGCGAGGAATGCAAGAAGTGTGGTAGAGGTCACGAAGGGGAGTGCAAATGGGGATTGAACGTCTGTTTTCAATGTGGGAAGGAAGGCCACAGGGCAAGGGATTGCCGTGTGGCTAAGTGCTATAACTGTGGCGAGACTGGACATATGATCAGGGACTGTAAGAAGTCAAAGGCGGGAAGCTCCGGTGCAAGGAAGGAGAACAGAAGGTGAGGGCTAAAGCTTTTGCCATGACCAAGAGGAGGCTAGAGCGGACTTTGATTTGACGTCAGGTATGTTTCTGGTAATTTAAATTTGTGCATATATGCTTTGTATGCGATGCTAGTAGTAGTTTCGTTTCTACTGCTTTCTGTTGTAAGTTGCATGTTGAGAGAAGGAACATTGACGAGCCTTCGATGTAGAGATTACTACTTGTAGATTTGCTAGGTTACCTGATGCCCCAGAGGAATGCATGATGCAATTGAGAAGGCTGTGTCACCCGTTGTCTGAGGAACGGTTTCAGCCTGTGATTGGTTCATCGGGCGACAACGTACGCATAGTTTTGATGTTGTAGCAAACAGGTAGAATGGGAGATCGGAAGCAAAAGAAAAAGATAAATTTGGTTGGGGCTACCAAAGAAGCCGATTTGTCTATCTATCATAGTGTACCTGCAAGGAACCTGAGAAAAACTGATCTCGGTGCAGTTATATTAGGAACAACACATAGCACGACTAATGAAAGCCTTTTTATCAGTCGTTTGGTTTGCAAGAGGGACCTTATTCATACATAAAGAACATCAAACAAGGGCCTGGGGTAAGCTGCAACTTTACGCAAGTTGAAGGCCTTGTTCTTTAAGCACTAAAGCTGAAGGTTCTCAGCGATGCTCTGAAGCTCAATGATTATGACGCCGAGCCTTTGCTCGAATATTGTGATGTAGTAACCGTATTATACATGGCATGTTTAAAGTCGCAGGTGCTGGTCAAATGAACATTGATCAGTATGCATGGGTTTCCGATGGCGATAGTCCAAGATAGACTAGAAGTCGAATGCTGATAAATGATGTGGAGCGATAGGATTCCAAGTGATAGACTGGAAAAGAGATGGGACAGTATTGCCCGTGAAGGTTTAAGGAACAACAGGTTTCGGGGACGAAACCCGTTTAAGGGGGGTGGACTTGTAACGCCCGGAAATTTCGATTTGGAGTGTCATGCGACTGGAGCGTCCAATCGCATGGAAGTCATGCGATTGAAGCTCAACCGCACGACTGGAGCTCAATCGTACCACTGGAGTGTTCAATCATAAGGAGCTTGGACGACTGAAGGTCCAATCGCATGGAGAGCTCGGGCGACTGAACTGTAGTATTTAAGGGAGAGGGCAGCCCTTACCCTCTCCCCCATACTTGCGAAACCAGAGAGGAAGAAGAGAAACGGGAAAAGAGGAGAAGAAAGCTTGGTTCAAGCGGGTTCGAGAGTGCAAAATCGACGTGTAGCAAGTTGAATCGAAGCTCTACTCGACGGGATAGTTCATGTGAGTTCTAGGACCCCTCTTTTACACGTTTTTGAAGTATTTTGGGGCTGGAACACATCTGAAACTATTTTGGGTTTTTGGGTGTTTAACCCGTGTATGTATGAATATGTATGTGTATAGTGTGTTTGGTGTGCGATTTTGGATGTGTATGTGCTTGAATGTTATCATAGTGTATTCCCTAAGGTTTAGAAGGGATAATTTGGGCTTAAAATGAGTTTGGAAGGATTTGGAGGTCGTGAGTCGCGACTGCAGTTCGGGATGAACTGCAATCGCTGCCAGTTAGGGCTAGACGACTGAAGGGCTAGTCGCATGACTGAGGGACGACTGAGGTTCAATCGCACAACTGAGACTCAGTCGCACGATTGGGGACTTAGTCGCACGACAGGCCATGCGACTGAGGGTTCAGTCGCATAGGTCCATTCGTATAGCTGTTCAGTCGCACGACTGAGGGTTAGTCGCATAGAAGCCGATTCGTATAGTGTTCATTCGCATGATAGGAGGTCCATTCACATGACTGTATGCCCATTCGCATAGATGCCCAATCGCGCGATCCTGTCGCATGGAGGCCATGCGACTGAAGTATGTTCAATCGCCCAAATAGGGCTGTTGTGTACGAGGAGAGAGGTAGTATTACATGTATATGCATGATGTATGTAGGTTAAGTATGATGCTGCCATGATAGGTGGTGAATACTGATGACTTGTAAATGCCGATTTTCCTTGTTTCGATGTATGTTTATCTTTCCGTATCCTTGCGTGTATTGTATATGATTGAAAAGTATTATGTAACGTAAAGCGAAAGATAATAACAGAGGAACATAATGAATGAATGTATACATTAACGTACGAATGAACGAACGTAAAGCTGATGAGCGTATGTATGAGGTGAGCGACTCTGTGTCGCAACAAACTCGAAAGAGGTCCTTATTGCGCATCCCGGTGTTGTGTCAGTCTTCGGACATGAGTCGGGGTTTGTGAGCAGGCCCCCGCACAGCATCAGCTTTCGAGCATGAGTCGGGGATATTGCATGAGAATGGATCTAGTCGGATGAGTAGAGGTTCGTATGCTCCGGTACTGTGTCAGTCTTCGGACATGAGTCGGGGGTTTGTGTACAGGCCCCGGCACAGTATCAGTCTTCGGACATGAGTCGGGAGTAGTGCGAGAGAGAGAGTGAGAGGAGACGAATGAGGAACGGATCGCATGCTCCGGTACTGTGTCAGTCTTAGGACATGAGTCGGGGGTTTGTGTACAGGCCCCAGCACAGTATCAGTCTTCGGACATGAGTCGGGAGTGGTGCGAGAGAGAGAGAGTGAGAGGAGACGAATGAGGAATGGATCGCGTGCTCCGGTACTGTATCAGTCTTCGGACATGAGTCGGGGTTTGTGAGCAGGCCCCGACACAGTATCAGCCTTTGGGCGTGAGTCGGGAGTATCGCGTGAGTTGATGAATATGAGAGATAAGTGTGAAAGAAAGAAAGTATGAAACGAACAAGAGTTAATGAACGTAATGAAAACTAAAGAACGAACTAATGAAAGTAATGAACGGAAGGAACCTAATGATGACGTATGAAACGGGATCCTTGTCACTCGACCTCAGTTATCATGGCTGTGTGCCATGAAGAGGGTAAAGTGTGACTGGATCTAGATGGAAGTGAAAGGTAGAGAATGCATGAAAGTTAAAGATAGATAATAAACGAATGACAGGCAGATAATGAATGAAAGTTAAGGATAAAGAATGAATAAGAAAGAAGATAATAATGATATTATCTATGTGTATGTACGTATGATGCGTGTTCATATACGAAAGTATAGTATGGTTTTTTGAAAGAAGTGAAGAACGGTTTTAACGAAAGAAAAGTATGTTTTAATATAAAACTAGAACTCACTCAGCAACGCTGACTTATTATGTGTTTCCAGTTGACAGGTAGTGTTGCTGAGGATGGCACGAGACGGCTACTCAGCTCTTTTAGGATGGCATTCCATTGTTAATATTTTGTAATATATAATATTGAATGTATTTAGAAAACAAGGTGGTGTTTGTTGAGGATTCAGATAAACGAGATTACTTAAGGAATCCTCTCACCTCCACCAGTCACTGTTTATGACTATTTTGTAATCGATTAACGATATAGTACTTTGTAAAAGCTTTTATGACGAAATGAGATGTCTCTTTTGAATGCTTCTGCTGGAATGTCTATTTAAAATAGTTGTAAAATGTATGTTTATGTGCAATGAATGACCAACTGTGAGGTACCCGAGAACGGGGCCTTACACTTTAAGTGATCATGTGTCCAAAAACATTGATGATATAGTCCATTTAGATATGTGGGGGCCATATAAAATAACAAGTAAAGAAGGTTTCAAGTATTTTCTTACCATTGTTGATGATTTCTCTAAGGCTATTTGGTGTTATCTCCTTAAGTCTAAAGATGAAGTTTTCTCATGCCTAGTCAAGTTTTTGAGCTTATAAAAATCAATTTAATAAATCAATAAAAACCTTTTGAAGCGATAATGGTACAAAAATCTTAAACAATCAAACCATGAGGTTTTTTTATTCAAATAGAATTCTCCACCAAACTATATGCACCTATACACCACAACAAAATAGAATAGTTGAACGCAAATATAGACACCTTTTAAATGTTGCTAGAGCCTTGTTGTTTCAGGGGGTGTCCCCTTGAATTTATGGTATGAATGCATTCTAACTGCTACATACTTAATGGAAGCATTTGAAAAACACATGGGTGTCCCCTCATCTATGTTACTTGGAAAAAGTCCCTATGAGGTTATGTTTGGGTTCAAACCCTCTCTACATCATTTGAAAAAAATTGGCTGCTTAGTATTTAGTACTGTTTTGAACAATTCAAATAAATTTTCAAGTAGATTTGACAAATGTGTTTTAATTGGTTATTCTCATGTAAAAAAAGGATACAAATTATGGAACAAAGTCAGTTTTATTCTCAAGAGATGTTCATTTTTATGAACATGTCTATCCTTTTAAATATGAATTAAAAACATTATAATAGATTCTTCCAACTCTGAAATTACAAACTTAAATTTTTTTGATTCTTATAAGCCTAATGTTTTTCAAAATAAAGAAGTCCCTAATGATGATCAGAGGGAACTAACTCCAGATCCTGTTGGTCCTATTCAGCAGCCTGTTGTTCCAAACAGTGCTTCTTGCGAGGCTGCCCCTGTGATCAGGAGCCAGATGGTGCTCCTTGCAAGGCTGGATCTGGTAATCAGCAGCCGGAATGCATAGTTGGTCATAATACTAGCATGAGTGAAGAAACCACAGGTACTAATGACGAGTATAACCCATCTGAGGGTTATCATAATAGTGGTCCCGAACCCAGATAGTCCATAAGGACCTCCTCTCTTGCTAGAAAATTTTTGAGTACATAGTTAAGGGAAAAGTCAAATATGGTATTGAGAAAGTTGTCAAGTATTCTCACTTATCTTATGACAACTTCTGTTTTCAATTGTTCTTAACAACTCTGTTAAACCTCGGTCTTACAAAGAAGCTTTAACTAATAAAAGCTGGATTGATGCTATGAATGCTGAAATAGAAGCATTGTATAGAAATAACACATGGGAAATTGTAGATCTCCCCCTCCTAATAGAAAACCTATTAGGTCTAAATGGATCTATAAAATTAAATATTAGTCCAATGATGAAATTAAGCGATATAATGCCATGTTGGTTACCAAAGGCTAAAGGTAACAAGAGGGAATCGACTTTGATGAGACATTCTCTCCTGTTGTCAAGATGGTTACCATCCGATGTATTATTAGTCTTCCTGTTCAAACTAATTGGACTATGTTTCAATTAGACATTAATAATACGTTTCTATATGGTAACATTATTGAGGATGTTTATATGACTCTGCCCGAAGGGTACTATTCTAAATCTGATAACAAATTGTGCAAATTAAATTTTTATATGTTCTTAAACAAGCCCCTAAAAAATGGAATGAAAAACTTACAAGTGTTCTTCTTGAAATGGGCTTTACCCAAAGTCTTTGTGATCCTTCTTTGTACATTAAACAATGTGACTTTGTGTTTATTGCTTTATTAGTTTATGTGGATGATATAATCATAACGGGCAATAATGATGATGAAATAAACACTATTAAACAGACTTTAGGATCTCATTTTATGATAAAAAATTTGGACATTTTAAAGTACTTTCTAGGTGTTGAAGTTTTGTACTCTGAGAAAGGGGTTTGTTTATCCCAACAAAAATATTACATGGAACTGTTATCTGAATTTAGATATCTTGGGTGTAAGCCAGTTAGTACCCCAATTGAGCAGAGTTTTCTTATGTCGTCTAAACTTAGGCAAGAAGAACCCCTTCTGTCTAATGTTTCTTTTTACAAAAAATTAATTGGTAAACTGATCTACCTACCATTAACTAAACCAGATGTCTCATATGTTGTTCAGGTCTTGAGTAAGTTATTCATGCCCATTCTAACTCTCACTTACAAATTGCTTTTGGCTGTTAAGATATTAAAAATCTTCTCCTAGAAAGGGGTTGCTATTCTGAAAATCTGACTCGTTTAATGTCACAACATATGTTGATTCTAACTGAGGGAAGTGCTTGTCCTCCAGAAGATCAGTGACCAAATATTGTTTGTTTTTGGGGAATTCGTTGGTTTCATGGCAAAAGTAAAAAACGGGGAACACTTTCCAGCTCATCTGCTAAAGCAGAGTACCGAGCTATGTGCTTGACTACTTGTGAAATTTTATGGGTGTTAAATTTGCTAAAAAGAACTTCATGTTTCTTATTTGCTTCCGATTAACCTGCATTGTGATAACTCAACAACCATTTCTATTGCTGCTAATCCGGTTTTCCATGAATGAACCAAACACTTTGAACTTGATCTCCACTTTCTTCATGAATTAGTTTCAGCAGGTGTTATAAAACCAATTCAAATTGGGTCAAAACTTCAAAAAGCATACATTTTAACTAAAGGTCTACCTATTACTCAGCATTCCCTACTATGTGATTAACTTGGGTTAATTGATATGTTTGCTAATTAAATTTGAGGAGGGGTTTAAATATCTAATAGATATTCTTAATTTATTAGCATTTTATTTTCATTTATTAGACATTCTTGGTCCTTATTTGTTCCTCTTTTATTGTGATTATATTCTTTTAGATTTATAAGTGTGCAGGGTGCTGATTGCTATTATGTAAAAGTTCAAGGGTTGTTTTTGTATCTTGCCTAGTATTTAAGTGAGTGTTGCTGCTAGGGTTCGACAACACAGTTGACACAAGGCTCTCTCAAAATACCTCATTGACCTCTGTGTTCATCTTCTCCGATTTGGTTCATAGTTCTGAATATGCATAATCTTTATGCAGATTCGTTAGTCTGAAATATATTATTTTTGTTATCTCACTTTCATTCTTGTTATTAAGATTTGAGTTCTTCTGAGTTTTGTAATATGATTTTGTAGTTGTTTTACGTTTTCTAGTTGAGTTGTGATTGTCGTTTACTATGTCTGATACCATTTTTACATGGTGTCAGAGCCTATTGCTCTGGTATTATATGGTCTTCAGCTGTTCTTCGTAAATCTGATTTAGGGTTTCTCTATCTCGGAAACCCTATCGTTTATATGTGCGGTTCTTGGGCAAAAATCAAGATCCTTTGCTGTTGGTTGTCTTTTCATTTTAGGAGAAATTGATCTGTCTGATTTGAAGAATCTAGGGCAAGAACCCTAGATCGTCTTGTTGTGTTGTTATTCAAGATCCTCTATTGTTGGATGTCTCTTCGCTTTAGGAGAAATTGATCTGTCTGATTTGAAGAATCTAGGGCAAGAACCCTAGATCGTATTCCAGTGTTGCTGTGTTTTCTACCTTGGATTAGTAACCTAAGTGAATGTTACTGATTCTAAGGCTCATCTGGAGAACCCTAACTTGGGCGCTTATCTGCTAAGATCATTCAATCTCTATCTCTTCTTTGTTTTGGTTTAGGCATATTCTGGCTGGGTTAGGAGGACCATCATATGTTACGAACAATAGGGAGAGCCATCCCCCATTATCTATGATATCTTGATTTGCTGCTCTTACGTATTTGTGCATCACTTGTGTGATTTATTATTATCTGTGTGCTTTCATATAAAATAGCTAATCTAATCCTTGATCTGCTGCTATAAGCGGTGTGAAAACCTGGCTCTGGTTTAGTTGTTCTTCTGTGCGCGTGCCTGTGTGTCTTTCATTCTTTATTTGATTCCAAAATTGGCTGTTAAAATGGATAAATCTGAATCATCTGTGTCTGTAAACTTTAGTGAGACTCTCATCAGTAAACTTGATATGATTAATCCACTTTATCTACATGTTAATGATATAAATACTCTCTCTATAATAACAATCAAACTGAAAGGTACAGAAAACTATACTGTTTGGAGTAATTCTATTAAATTAGCACTAGAAGTTAAAAATAAATCAGCTTTTACTAATGGTAAATGTACTAGACCTAGTGATGAGGTTTAGGAGGCAATGGGATCGTTGTAACTCTGTGGTTCTATCATGGATCTTAAACTCAATTAGTAAGGAGTTGTATGTTGGCCAAGATTTCATTAAACTTGCAAAAGAAGTATGGGATGATCTTAAAGAAACCTACAATATCATCATAAATTGAATACTATGTGAAAACAATAGATGCCATTGTTCAACTCCCCTCTTGTACCTTTCAAGCATCTAAAGAATTCAATGATTTTAATCATTTGATAAAACTTATGCAATTCTTTATGGGCCTTGATGAGGTATATCAACTTGTTAGATCAAACCTTCTGACCAAAGATCCTCTTCCAAATGTTAAAGAAGCTTTTTCTATAATATCAAGGGAAGAGTCACATCATGGTGGTAGTGGCTCTTCTTCAAAAACTCAATCAATGGGACTTTTTTCTAATAAACCATAAAACTCTGACCAAAAACGGAAACCTGGAAGAGGACCCAACCCAAACCTTAACTCATTGCAATATGATAGGTCACACAGTTGATAGGTGTTATGAACTGGTAGGATATCCGGCTAACTATAAAAAGAAAAATGTTAATCAACCGGGTAAAATGGGAACATCAAACAACTCAACTGCCACCTCATCTAAAACTGGACCTTCATCTAGTTCCACATCTTCTTTTCCTTTCACTCCTAAACAGATCTCAAGGTTAATTAGGTTAGTTAGTGGCAATCAAGGTTCTGATCCTCAATGCTTAGGAGGTAAAACTGTTGGTTTTTCTAGTAGTTTCAATTCTAAAACAAAATTTTATACTTGCACTAGTTCCCTTTATGAAAACTTTAACACTCGTTGGGTCATTGATTCAGGAGCAAACCAACACATGATAAAATCCGATAAACATATATTTAACTGTGTTGATGTATCTAAGCATAATATGACGGTAGGTCATCCAAATGGTACTTATGCAAAAGTCTCTAAAGTTGGCAACATTAATATTACAAAGGAAATTGTTCTAAAGATGTGTTCTTTGTTCCCGACTACTGTGTCAACCTTCTATCTGTGCATAAACTTACACAAGACAGTAATCTTGAAGTTATATTTAACTCCAAAAATTGTTACATTCAGGATTCCAGGTCAAAGAAAATCTTGGTGACTGGTAGTCAGTGTGATGGTCTGTATTTGTTTGAAAATTATGCTAAGGTGTGTGCTAGTAAGTCTAATTCTACAAACCTATGGCGCTTTAGGTTAGGGCATCCATCTGATACTCTTTTGAACATTTTAAAATAGTCTCTCAAACTTGATAACTTTAAACCAAACGATTTATGTGAAATCTACCATAAGGCAAAACAGTCTAGGGTGCATTTCCCTTTAAGTGATCATGTGTCCAAAAACATTGGTGATATAGTCCATTTAGATATGTGGGGGCCATATAAAATAACAAGTAAAGAAGGTTTCAAGTATTTTCTTACCATTGTTGATGATTTCTCTAGGGTTGTTTGGTGTTATCTCCTAAAGTCTAAAGATGAATTTTTCTCATGCCTATTCAAGTTTTTTGAGCTTATAAAAATCAATTTAATAAATCAATAAAAACCTTTCAAAGCGATAATGGTACAAATTCTTAGACAAGCAAACCATGAGGTTTTTTTGAGTCAAATGGAATTCTCCACCAGACTATATGCACCTATACCCCACAACAAATGGAATAGTTAAACACAAACATAGATACCTTTTAAATATTGCTAGAGCCTTGTTGTGGGGTGTCCCCTTGAATTTATGGTCTGAGTGCATTCTAACTGCTACATACTTAATGGAAGCATTTGAAAAACATATGGGTGTCCCCTCATCTGTGTTAGTTGGAAAAAGTCCCTATGAGATTGTGTTTGGGTTCAAACACTCTTTACATCATTTGAAAAAATTTGGCTACTTAGCATTTAGTACCGTTTTGAACAATTCAAATAAATTTTCAAGTAGATCTGACAAATATGTTTTAATTGGTTATTCTTATGTAAAAAAGGATACAAATTATGGATCTTGAAACAAAGTCAGATTTTTTCTCAAGAGATGTTCATTTTTATAAACATGTCTATCCTTTTAAATATGAATTTAAAAACATTATAACAGATTCTTCTATCTCTAAAATTACAAACTTAATTTTTTTTATTCTTATAAGCCAAATGATTTTCAAAATAAAGAAGTCCCCAATGATGTTAAGAGGGAATCAACTCCATATCCTGTTGGTCTTATTCAGTAGCCTGTTGTTCCAAACAATGCTTCTTACGAGGCTACCCCCTGTGATCAGCATCCAGATGGCGCTCCTGGCGAGGCTGGATCCGGTAATCAGCAGCCAGAATGCACAGTTGGCCATAATACTAGTATGAGTGAAGAAACCACAGGTACTAATGATGAGTATTACCTATTTGAGGGGCATCATAATAGTGGTTCCGAACCCAGACGGTCCACAAGGACCTCCTCTTTTCCTAGAAAATTTTCCGAGTACATAGTTAAGGGAAAAGTCAAATATGGTATTGAGAAAGTTGTCAATTATTCTCACTTATCTTATGACAACTTCTGTTTTTTAATTGTTCTTAACAAATCTATTGAACCTCGGTCTTACAAAGAAGCTTTAACTGATAAAAGCTGGATTGATGCTATCAATGCTGAAATGGAAGCATTGTATAGAAATAACACATGGGAAATTGTAGATCTCCCCCCCTAATAGAAAACCTATTGGGTGTAAATGGATCTATAAAATTAAATACAAGTCCAATGATGAAATTAAGCGATATAAAGCCAAGCTGGTTGCTAAAGGCTAAAGGTAACATGAGGGAATCAACTTTGATAAGACATTCTCTCATGTTGTCAAGATGGTTACCATCTGATGTATTGTTAGTCTTCCTGTTCAAATAATTGGACTATGTTTCAATTAGACATTAATAATGCGTTTATATATGATAACATTATTGAGGATGTTTATATGACTCTGCCCGAAGGGTACTATTCCAAATCTGATAACAATTGTGCAAATTAAATCTTTATATGTTTTTAAACAAGCCTCTAGAAAATGGAATGAAAAACTTACAAGTGTTCTTCTTGAAATGGGCTTTACCCAAAGTCTTTGTGATCCTTCTTTGTAAATTAAACAATGTGACTCTGTGTTTATTGCTTTATTAGTTTATGTGGATGATATAATCATAACGGGCAATAATGATGATGAAATAAACACTATTAAACAGACTTTAGGATCTCATTTTATGATCAAAGATTTGGACATTTTAAAGTACTTTCTAGGTGTTGAAGTGTTGTACTCTGAGAAAGGGGTTTGTTTATCCTAACAAAAATATTACATGGAACTGTTATCTGAATTTGGATATCTCGGGTGTAAGCCAGTTAGTACCCTAATTGAGCAGAGTTTTCTTGTCGTCTAAACTTAGGCAAGAAGAACCCCTTCTGTCTAATGTTTCTTTTTACCAAAATTAATTGGTAAACTGATCTACCTGCGATTAACTAAACCAGATATCTCATATGTTGTTCAGGTCTTGAGTAAGTTATTCATGCCCCTTCTAACTCTCATTTACAAATTGCTTTTCGGCTGTTAAGATATTTAAAATCTTCTCCTGGAAAGGGGCTGCTATTCTGAAAATCTGACTCTTTTAGCGTCACAACATATGTTGATTCTAACCGGGGGGAAATGCTTGTCCTCCAGAAGATCAGTGACCAATATTGTTTGTTTTGGGGAATTCGTTGGTTTCATGGAATAGTAAAAACAGGGAACAGTTTCCCGCTCATTTGCTGAAACAGAGTGCCGAGCTATGTGCTCGACTACTTGTGAAATTTTATGGGTGTTAAATTTGCTAAAAGAACTTCATGTTTCTTATTTGCTTCGGATTAACCTGCATTGTCATAACTCAGCAACTATTTCTATTGCTGCTAATCCGGTTTTCCATGAACGAACTAACCACTTTGAATTTGATCTCCACTTTCTTTGTGAATAAGTTTCAACAGGTGTTATAAAAACAATTCAAATTGGGTCAAACTTCAAAAAGCATACATTTTAACTAAATGTCTACCTATTACTCCGCATTCCCTGCTATGTGATCAACTTGGGTTAATTGATATGTTTGCTAATTAAATTTGAGGAGGGGTGTTACAATATCTAATAGATATTCTTAATTTAGTAGCATTCTATGTTTATTTATTACACATTCTTGGTCCTCATTTGTTCCTCTTTTATTATGAGTATATTCTTTCAAGTTTATTTGGGTGCATGGTGCTGATTGCTATTCTTTAAAAGTTCAAGGGCTGCTTTTGTATCTTTCTTAGTATTTAAGTGAGTGTTGCTGCTAGGGTTCGACAACAACACAATCAACACAACGCTCTCTCGAATGCCTCATTGATCTCTCTGTTCATCTTCTTCGACTTGGTTCATAGTTATGAATCTGCATAACCTTTATGCAGATTCATTAGTCTCAAATAAATTATTTTGTTTCTCTTGTTCTTCTTGTTATTAAGATTTGATTTCTTCTAAGTTTTTGTAATATGATTTTGTACTTATTTACGCTTTCTGGTTGAGTTGTGATTGTCGTTACTACATCTCATGCCATTTTTAGAAACTGTATATGATATACCTCATCCTCATCTTCATCTAAATTTTTAAGAAAACACATATTGCTCTCCAAATAGGGGTATCAAAAATATCTGTATTTGAAATCAAATATGAAAATCTTAAATATCCAAAAGATTTCGTATTCGGATAATGTTTTTGCGGATTTTGGATATTTGGATATTCGAAATATTCTTTTGAAAATTATTAAATAATAAATATTAATTAGAAATTTTGGTATTTTAAATATTTTTATAAAAACTTCGGATATCCAAAAACTTTTAATAAAATATTAGATTTTTACAAAAAATTAGATTTTTATAAAAAATATTAAAAAATACATACTTTTTAGAATTCGGATATCTGAATCTGAATTTGAATCCAAATTTCAGATATCTAAAGTTTTGGATTCAGATATCGAAATCCACTATCTTAAATTTTCAGATATCCGAAATTCGAGTACTCTATTTTGAACGCCTCTACCCCAAATATTGGGTCATCTAAGACCTATATAGGTATATAGAATAAGATGTGGTAGTTTTTAAAAAATATGAAATAGATTTAGAAATGTTGATTTTAAATAAATTATAGGTATGAGTATAAATAACCTATTGCGAGTGTTCTTATATCGTAATTATGTAATTATATAGTCATAACTTATACCAGTTTAAATTTTAATAATAATTGACATTTATAAAACCATTCCGGGTGATGAAGTTAAAAAGAAAGCAATTCAAGCAATTATTTTTATCTCGTGTTGGTGTATTTAGAGAAAAATGAATGAAGTGGTATTTAGATGAACTCCTATTGCACTTGAGAAGATTATGGAGAACATTAAAAACCTTTAAAGCTTTATGGGTAAATAATAGAATGAAAAAAAATGAAGGCTGTCTTTTTCGGAGATCGTTGAAGGCTATACAGTAGTTTGTTTTGTTTATATTGTTGTACTTTTGGTGTTCTTTCATTGTATGACTACTAGCTTTTTAGTTTCTTGCTAGCCTTGTTTTTATATATATTTGTTTGCCGTCCAAGAAAACTTGGGCACTGTTATCTCTAGCAACTTGGCAGAGTTAAGACAGAAGTTGGTGCGGAAAGTGCTGGTTAAACAGTTGGGTCAAAGTGTTATTAGCTGGGTTATTTTAAAAAACCAAATTATATTTTAATTAAATAAGTTAAGGGCGAGTTGGATCTAAAATATATAAAAAGTAACAAAAACATGTTTAACACCGACATGTTACAATTTCAAGCCGACAAACCCACAGAGAGACATGTGATAAATATTACAGTCGCGATAAGTAAAAATGTGATTATTAGTGATGTGATAAGTTAAAAGAAAATGTAATAATAAAGATAGAAAGGACACATTTAGCACTGCCTTTTATCATCCCACCCAACATTTTGGTAATAACTTGTTATCATATACACTTAAGAATCAGTATATGTGCAGCTAAAAACCCGATCAATGAATAGCATATACGAAAATTTACATGAATGGAGTTATGTATATGTAATTTGATGCAACACTTAAATCTAGAATAATAATAACCAGCACAAACAAGAGGTGTACACATGAACGGACCAAAATATGAAACTACAGCAAACAAAACGCAACAAATGCATGTACGTATGGAAGATCACGGGCTACAAATAGCCCCGTGGTGTGTAAAAGTGTTCGGAGATGAAGTTTAAACAAGCGGGATCCCAGCTTCCAGAGATGAGGAGGGTTGCACGGCTCGGATTCTAACATCATATTTCTGTAAGACGAGATGTCACCTTCCGAGGCCGAATCCGCTACAAGAGGAGAGTATGATTTGTCATCATAAGCATTTCCGATGTGGTTATTACATTTCCGACACAGAAGTTTGGTTCTCTTACGCCATAAGTGTTTTGAGATGAATATGGCAATGGTAGACACCGGAAGTCATCTACTTGAGTGAATCGGTCTCATCTATGCAAAAGAATGATATCATTCCCGTCTTTATCGATTTGCCGTATTGGAACCGATGGAAGAGGTATTGCGTGCTGAAGAACTCAGGTTTAAGTCATATCCACAACATCCACATCTGCAAAATTTAATACAACTATGTAATAATGTCCACAAGATGATATGGGCTTCTCAGCTAATCATAGGAATTGGACATTAAAAGATTACGAGACAAATGACACATTTGTCTTACGTTTATATCTCTAACAGGTCAAATTTGGCAAAGATAAAAGGATTAACTAAAAAGAAAATTGGTCTAATGGTCGAAAGTCATCCAAAGTGTGTATCCAAATGGCATTAAACCATGTAAATTGGTATATTAATGTAAGATATTATTTTGGTAATCGTACTTAGCACATTACTTGGTAATAAAGTTCATTATTATATGCCCAACCTGCTTTGACCAACACTTAAAATCACTTAACTGCTGCCACTGTTGCTAAACTGCCATTGTAGATCAGAAGAACTTAGCTGCCACTGTCATCGCTAAACTCTGTCACAGATCATCGTCGCTAGCAGCAATCACCACTAAACAACGTTGCTAAGCAACAACCGTGTCACTAAGCAGCACCCTTATCGTCACTGAACTGCACCATGGAGCCCTAGACCTAATCAGCCATCCAAGAAAACTCTTATCTTACTACAATGGCCATACTTTCAGTTTTCTTAGCAATCGACAAAGCTGCCCACAACTCCTACCGTACTGCCTTCACACTATGGGCCGACCAATTATTGTTATTGGATGGCGATGATTGGACCCTTCCTTGTTACAAAAACCTAATGGGATATGTTGATGGAGTGCATTTTTATGCCCATCTCAACATCTCTCACCAACCCAAACTACCGCTGCTTGGAAAGACAACCCAAACTCAATATGATTGCCCATGACTAACATATTTGCAAGCTGATGATCTCTACTATTTCTCAAGCCTATTTTTTTGCCATGTCAAAGCATGATGACAAGAAATCTCTTCGTTCCTGTAGAGCGAACTTAAGCACCACGTACATCTTTAGAAGAATACGGCCTGAAACAAATTTCTCAAGATAGAGATGCACGGCAATAGAACTTAGATGCTTTAGAGTAGAGATTTGGTAAATGACAGCGACTTATTATGCTTACCATCTCCAATCTTCATGAAGAATACAATGGTCTCAAATCCATCATTATTGCAAGGTGATTCCTATAACCGAACTTCATGCTCTTCTCTGTGATTATGACTTGGGAGTTCATCTATGCTGGGCATCATGTGTCGCTAATGTTTTTAACGTCACCATCGACGATATTCGCAAAACCTTAGGTCTTTAGCCAAATGTGTCACCACATTATGGCACTTCCAAGGCTACTCCACTAACTACCTCAGCTTCTTGTCTTTAACTACTATATGTCCTTACCATTATACAATACCTTATGGCGCATCCTAGGCTACTCTACAACCATCTCAGCTTCTTGTGTTCAACAATTAGCGTCCTTACCCACTATACAATACCTTTATGGCCCGCCTCCTAGGCTAATTTACAACTATCTTAGCTTTTGTGCTCAATAGCTAGCCATCATTATGGTTATTGCCAAACAAAAACGTGGCAAATGCAAAGGTGGGAGTTGTCGTGGTGGTTACCACTATCATGGTGATGTTTAGATAATAAGAACATACACAATACAAGGTATATGTCACTTGTCTTGTGATACGAACCCATTGTTGGGTCCAACTGGGTCGGAGCAGACCCATTCTCTGCTGGATAGAGGGAAACCGGTTAGAGGGAGGCTAATTGGATGAAAAGCATTTGACATTCAAAAGGGGTATGTGTGTGTGTCTTTTTATTTTTTTGGGGGGGGGGGGGGGGGGGGGGAGTTACTAAATTAGGAGGTGAGGCGCGGCTCCTAGCTGTTCCCACCTAATCTTAGATTAAGTATTGTTGTTTTCCTGCATGTGGTTCCTGCATGAGTCCTACACTGCTCGAATTGGGTTGTTTCTATCCTTTTTTCAATAATTTATCGCTGACTTTTTTCTATCATCTTGATATGGCATTAGGCATATCCAATCAGAAGGACAGCTTCTACCATTAATGACTTTCTAACCGCTAACCATGAGATCAACCATACCTCATCCTTTGTTGTTTCTTCTTTGTTCCCAACATGGGCAAACCACAACACTTCACCAAACTTAGAAGCATGTATAACTCGATCATAGTCTCGATGCGCCCCATTGGTAATTATAAGTCCCTATCCTTGATGTTGGTTCTTCTTTGTTCCCTAACATGGAAGCAAATCACCACACCTCACTAGATTTTGAAGTATGGATAAGTGGCTCTTCAAAAATCTATTCACCTTAACAACTTGTCTTTCAAACATCTTCAGGTAGGCTTGACTAATAAAAATTTGCCTTTTGTTCAAGATTTGTATTGATAATTATGCCACTGTTTACTTCCACTCCACCTTTTTTGTTATATAGGATCCTGCACTAGCTTGTGTGGTCACCAAAATTTTCAACTAAGTTCATGCATCATTAACATTTTAAATATAGGTTCCATCATCTTCATCCACGTCTTCTACGTTTTATGATTACTAGTTTTTCTATTTGTTATCACCCCTTCGTCCACTCCATTTACACTCTGCACATCGTGTATATTCGCCTCTCTATCATCATCTCACATGGCTATCACTATTAGCCACCCCAAACATCAAAACACCCGCATTTGCATAACCAAACCCTCACTTGTCAAATTCTTACTTTATTTCTTGATTAGGCTCAACAAAACTATTGAGTAGCCTTACCTTTCCTTGCTACACATGTCAAACGTCATCACCACCATTGTGGTCTAACCACAAAACAACTAGTTCAATCAACAACTCGGCTTAACCTCCACCCTTCTTCGCTAACAAATACCATGGTGGTGTCAAGTTACAGCTGAAGACCATTCCGCTCTAATACTAACAGTGTTCATCATAAATGGGTTTATAACTTACAAGTTAAAGCAAAACAAAACTAAGAACAAGATTGTAGCTAAAGGATTTTGAAAATAGTTAGGCATTGATTTCATGACCCCTCAGTCCTATTGTCAAATCAACAAGCATATTTATTCTCACTCTTTTGGTCACTTAAAAATGGTTCCATACAAACTTGACTTGTAGAATGCTTTTCTACAAGATACCTTAAAGAAAAAGGTTATATGAAGGAACTTGCCTAGCTTGTTGATCTGCAACACCCATATCACATTTTTCTAAATCATAAGCCATTTACACCACGCCTGAGCATGGTTTCAACTAGGGCTGCAAATGAACTGAATGTTCAGCAAAGAGTTCGTGAATCGTTCGACAGGAAGTTTATTTATGTTCATTTAATAAATGAATAAACACGAACAAGAAAAATTTCGTTCGTTTAGTTAAACGAATGAATATGAACATAGGTTGCGTTTGTTCATTTATGTTCATGAACGCTCGATAATATGTTCGTTTATCTTTGTTCTTAAACGTTCGATAATGTGTTTGCTTATGTTCTTATTTTTGTGTCAGTTATGTTTATGATAATTATGCCAAGTATTTTCAGATATTATGCGAAGTACTTATTTAAGATATTTATGCTAAGTACTTATTTATTTTTGGTGGATTATCTCTAATGTTTGTGATGAAAATGCATATTTTATCTAAAATATCAGTTTGTGTTCATGAACCTTTTTTTTTCTTTTTTTTGTGTGTGTGTTTTTAATGATCATGAACATGTGTTTGTGCTGTGCCTTTGTTGTGTTCGTGAACAGTTCATGAACATGTATATTCTTATTGAACGAACACGAACAAGGAATCTCCTTCGGTAAGTGTTGGTAGACAGTTCATGAACAAGTTGATTTCCTTAATGAACATTCCATTCGTTTGCGGCCCTAGTTTCAACGTATCTTTGAGCACTCCATGATCTCAAATTTAAAGGTTGTATAACGACCCATAACTTCTTATCCACTCACATGAAAAAAGCATTATTTACATTATGGTTTATGGGGATGGCATCATTTTTACCACAAACAATACTATAACTATTTAGAACATAGTTCACCACACGTCTTAGGTTGCTATTAAAAGATCTAGACCACCTTAACTAATTTTTATTCCAGAAGGTGGGAGTTGTCCAGTCCACAGTGTGCTAACATTATCCTTTCCTCAAAGTACATTTTGGAACACAATATAATGGGTGTCTTGTCTACCTCTAAATCAATGCCCTAATCCGTGAGTCCTTGACTACCTGCCACACACTTCACCCAGTAGAGAATGTTTCTCTCAGAGTCCAGATTACCTTTCTTGGCCTTACAAACATATTTTGTTACAGAGTGTCTCAATTTATTCATGCCCTAAAAAGGTCTTCACGTTCTTTTCCATCATGCTAAAAAAAGAGAAAATGCTTGGCATTTACATATTACTGAAACAACTAAAAACACTTTACACTTTCAGAAAGAAAAAAAAACTTAAATACTAGAGTAAGTTGGTATTAAGCAATGTTATTAAACCTACTTAAACTTGATGGTGGTAAAAATATTCTATAATCATAAAAAGTAATATTAATTTTGTTAAGCAGTAATTTGAGGAAAAACTAGAGTGGCTCCCTAAACAAAATCAAGCCTTAACATATTCAAAATTGCCCTCCACAACACACTTTTAACATGGACTCGGACCATGGAAGTATAATTCTAAACTCATGACACGGCATAACATTGCCAGGAAGACCAAGAAGTAGAGCGGATTAGTATGTTTTTTTTGCCATAATTATAACTAAAAGAAGTAACCTACCAGTTTGAGATAAGTTTGTTATAGCCTGTCAAATGAAAAATGAACACTGAAGCCTAATGGGTGTCTTTTAGAACATACAAAAAATTGTAAACTCTGAGACTGTTTAGTTATCGAAATTTAAATGCTTTATTGACGACAAACATTTATTAGAGGGGCGTCCCTGGTACCTTTGAGGTTACTACTCATTCTATAACAAGATTCAGAAATGGCACAAGTTTCTCCTGGAATCTGCAAGACTGAAATTTCCATTGGTTGATTTCCTATGGACTAGAGACCACAGCAAAATGCAACCCTGCTCTTTCTCCCGCATTCTTAACCTCTTATCACATAAATACTTTCTCATATTTTAACCAGAAGATTCAAACACTACAGTTAGTCAACTGAGTCTCATCTCTGCATTGATATATATATGAAGCAAAAAAAAAGAAAAAAAAGAGAAAAAAAACACATGCTAAACGCACTCTAATCTATCCCTTGCTTTATATGTCAAAGAAAATGCTTTATGATTGTCTTGGAAGTCAAGGATGATCAATGACATTTAAATCATAATCAGCAATCCAGTCCTAACAAAATGTGCTAGGCAAATTCTAGTTATTCAAGTAATTTATAAAACCATTCACTCTAACCTATGGAATCCAGATCGTTAGAAACCCCTATTCATTGATCCCAAATAGCCAATAGTTCCAACCATCCACCACAGAACCCTAATTATTGCCTCTTAAAATCTCAAACATCAATCCAATCAACTTCACAAGCATAATCCAGACACAAGTTGACCATCAATACTTACAACTGTAAATCGATTAAAACGCAACGATCAAAGTCCACTACATACATTCCGACACAAAACACAATAACTGAACCACGAAGCTTCATATCGAATCGTAATGCAACTGCCTCCACAAATTGAAGCCAACAATCAAGTAATCAATTAAAAAAAGCCTGCACCTGATTAAGCAAACGGATGACAAAACCTTCCATTATATTAAGAAACCATTATGCAAACATCCTAGTTTGTTCTATATCATATGATTCATTTGTAAGATGAATTTTAAAAGCAAAGGCTGGGAAAAATGAAAGGATAACCCCCAAAGTAGAAGTATTGGATCTGGAAGAGTACTTGGTACCAATGGAGGCATGAGGAAGCGAACATGGACGCCAAACAATGGTGAATTTCGTCTGCATCAATGCAATTTTGTAGTGTCGAAGAAATTAGAGAGTTGGGGGAAATGGTGGTAACTTGTTTGTGTATATCAAAGAGAAGTACAAATTGATGTTATGCAAAAGGACAGTATGCGAAATCAATAAAAGAACTGGTCCTATTACCAACCCACATGGGTTATGGAAAGAGTAATTGGTGCCATATTTATAAGGCTCTTTTACGGGCTCTTTCCAAATTACAGGGTTGAGGGCTTAGTTATGAAATCATAAAACACCATCACTAACCTATTGGACATTGGATGTCCAATCATCATTAATTTCAAGGTTACTGTCATGGTACGATTAAAATAGTTACACCTTGTATAATAACAAATAATAACATATAATGGTTTCACGTGTGAATCACGAATTACTGTTTCATTAGTGGTAATTAATTATTTAGGGAAAAAATTAATTTAACGAGGTTAGGCGTATAATAATTAATCGTTAAGTTGTTAAAAGTATTATAAATTGTTTAAATGATTTTAAATTAATTAAAGGTTAATTAGTAACGCTAGAAGGTTTTAATAATTAAATGATATTTACATATTAATTATTAAAAGTTAATAATTAAAAAGGACTAAAACAAAAAATACGAGGGTGTAATATCTAAAAGGTTTACATATAAAGTTTGAAACTTTGAGTCAAACTAATTACGTTTTTGTGTTGAGATTGATTACAATTCAAACCTAGCACTACTGACTCGTGGTTGTGTGTTTTTGGTTGTTTGTTGGTTTTTCATTTTTCTATTATTATTCGTAAGAGTAGTTTTATTACCTAAGATAGAAGATTTGAAGACCAAAAGACGAGGACACGTGTGGGAGTCAAGATAAAGATCTTGAAGCTAGTGGGAGTTTACAAGCTTGGGTGTGACCCTGGACTAGGTTGGGCTCGTTTGATGGCTCAAACAACACCAAAAAATATTTACTAGATGCTCGATTTTTATGTTTTATTGTGTTATGGTTGTGATTATTTATTAAGAAAATCATTAAAACCACAAGACATTAAAAACAAGTTTACATGATCAAATATAGGAATAATACAAGGTTTAATTATTAGAAAGGTAAATAAATAAAAGAGTTTTATTTCAAGTATAACAAGTTTAACATAAAAAGTTTATCTTAAAATAAGTTTAAGATAATATTTTAATTTTAAACTTCAAATTAGTAAAACATTAGTAGTTTAAATTTGGTTTGCGATAACAACTCACATAGTTTGAAACAGAGTATTTAAAACGAGAGTGGTCGTGAAAGGACTTTCAAAACATTATCACAAACCAACATAAATATTTAATTTTTAAAATATCACAACTTGCATTATGCTTCAAGTCATTCAATATGTTTTTTACCCAAACAGTAATTAAAACATAAAATAAATCCCAAATTAAATTTGATATTTTACAGCACCCTAAATCAGTGATGCTTCACCCAATCTATCCATACCCCCGATATTAGCTTTTACGCTGCATTTGGGCCTAAGGTTTTGGTGGAAGGTACAATCGCGATTCATATGCCACTTAGGCAGGTTATACGGTTACAAATGAAGGGTCAATATAACTTAAACTTTTTAAGTGAGCATAGTTGGGGTTAACGTACCAATGCTTGACAACGTTCATTATGCGACCCAAACCTAGAGTTGTGTAGTGGACATAGTTAATAATCATTACCTAGCCATTCATCGAGTTTTGGTGAAATGAGATCTTATCCTAATTACATATAATTTTGAAATTGGATCTTAAATTTGAATAGGAGGTTAAGCATAAAAATACTGAATAATTTTCTTTTGAATTTTATAGATATCTAACAAAACGAACCCGTTACTCCTTTTCTCTTAAATCATCCTTGAAAAGGACAAACTCAATTACTCCAACTTTATGGATTGTTTCAGTATCATTTAAGTTGCTCTCAAGGTAGAAAACAAAATGTAGATGACTCTATAAAAGTCTCATGTATCATGCTAGCTTCCATGATTCTAGAACTTCAAAAGAATCTAAAAACATGTCGGTATTAGACATGATTGAATAGCTGAAAGAAATGTTCCAACAAGAGGCTCATCATGATAGATTTGAAGTGATGAAGTCACTGAATAATACTAGAATGCAAGAGTGTTCTCCCCTCAACACTCACATGTTGAAGATGAAGGGTTATATTGATTACTTAGTGCATCCTAGGGCACTATTGAGGAATGATTTGGTTGGGGAAATTATCCTTAATTCACTATCAAAATCATATGACCGGTTTCTTATGAACTATAATATAAATGTTTGTGACAATTCCCCTCATAGTTGTATCTCATGCTTAAAACTGCTAAGATGAACATACCAAGTTCTAGTAAACCTGGTACTATGTTGATCATCAAGGAGGGTGGGGTCATGAGGACTAACGCTAAGGAAAAGGGTAGGAAGAGTGTGAGAGGCAAGGGCAGGGACAAGGACAAGATTTCTACCCTAAGAGAATCCTCTAAAAGACGCTAAGTGCTTTCATTATGATGAAACTGGGCACGGGAAAGGAACTACCCAAAATATTTGGCTGGGTTGGAACAGAATAAGTCTTCTAAAGCAGGACCTTCAGGTATACTCGTTATTAAAACCTTCTCTTTTTAGCAAATGTTAGGTTTCTAACACTATATGTGTTTCTCATATCTGTAATGATTTGCAAGGACTAAGAAAGATTAGGAAGCTAAAACAAGGCTACCTGAAACTCCATGTAGGCAATAAACAAAAGGGTGCAATGAAAGCAGTAGCAGAATTTTTTCTTTTACTTTCTAATGGTATAGAATTTCTTTTAAACAATGTTTGTTATGTCTCTAGTTTGACTAGGAATACTGTTCTAGTTTTTGATTTGTGTGAATAAGGTTTTAAGTAAACTTTTTAATGATGATTATATTGCTACATATTGAATGATGTTTTCTACTTTAATGTAAACCATATAATGGAATTTATGAAATATAATGTCATAATAATACAACGTCTAAAATGAACGTACGAAATTAGATTTCAATGATGCTTATTTGAAGAATTGTCGACTTGGACATATAAACAAGACTCGAATGAGTAAAGTCCAGACTATAGGAATTTTAGATTTCACAGGTCAAGAGTCTTTTGATGAGTGCGAAGCATGTTTAGACCAGAGCTTCTTTTACCTGTACTGGTGAAATGACTAAGGATCTATTAACACTTATACATACAAATATATATGATCCATTCAGATTAATGGGCAAAAACAGAGAAAGGCACTTTGCTACATTAACTAATGATTTAAGTAGATATGTTTATGTTTATTTTATAAAGAATAAATGTAGGATCGGTTAACGGTGGTCAATACAATCAATTTCACAATGAGGAGATACTTAGAACATTTAAGAGATCAAATAAGGAACCTGGTTTTAATTGATGATACTATGAACACAAGTAAGTATGAGACAGAATAAAGAATAAGAACAAGATAAAGTTTGGTTTTTAAGAATGTTGTCTATTACTCTTAAGTTCTATTACTAGTGTTATAAATCATTAAGATAAAATACAAGAATCTGAGATACTTTATACTACATTCTACAGTAGACTATACTTTAAAAGACAGCTGTAAATATTAATCTAGACAACAAGATAGATGTATAGTCAAAAGGCAGATTGCCTTTGGACTTGTGACTATGACATATTATAGCTCACATCTTAATAAATTACAAAAGGATAAAAGATATAAAAGTAGAAAGTTACAGACCAATGACTATAATATATAGTTGATAAAAGCATGGACATTTTCACCAACTTATCTAAGTTGGTGAGTGTTCAGAGTGGCAGCGGAAAGTTGTTCAGTTTTTTGCAAAAGATGATCAATGAAAGCATGTCTTCCCTGTCTTTAAAAGAAATTAAACTTTGGCTTCGGAAGAATTTGTCTCTGAAGCTTCAAAAGAAATCATCTTTGGCTTCGGAAGATTTTACAATTGGCTTCGGAAGATTTTACACTTAACTTATTTTCTTTGAGTTGTGTAAAACTTCCGAAGTAACTCTACTCTGTACTTCATGCATGCATGCTGAGAGCTCTTTGGTTGCTTTGATTGCATCAGCCTTTAAGTATAAACCTTACAATAAACATGAAATTAGAAATTTCAAACATTACCAAAATTAACTACAAAACCAGCTAGGTAAAATGATTAAGATACTTTGATCGGATCCAGGAGAGGAATACGTTAGGCCAAGAATTTAAAGAACATCTAAGTAGATGTGGGATCGTCTCACAACTCATTTCACCCGGAACACCACAACTTAATGGTGTGTCTAAATGGAGAATCAAATACTATTAGATATGGTTTGATAAATGACATGTCGTACTTGGAGTTTCACTATTTAGACTACCGTTAAAATACTTAATCTAGCTCCTCCTAAAAAGATGGACAAAATGCCCTATGAGATTTGGTATTGATTCAAACCCAAAGTATCTTACCTTATGGTATGGTGTTATAACGCTTATGTTACATGTGAATCTCTTAATAAACTAGAACCCTAAGGCGACAAAGTTGTTTTCATCGAAT
Source organism: Flaveria linearis (assembly GCA_024085815.1). Classification (NCBI taxonomy): domain Eukaryota; kingdom Viridiplantae; phylum Streptophyta; class Magnoliopsida; order Asterales; family Asteraceae; genus Flaveria; species Flaveria linearis. The sequence continues at coordinate 6,396 of JABSNV010000323.1, read as the reverse complement.
ACCCGAAAACATTTGGTTAATATTTCTACTATCATTCTAAAAATTAGGTTTTCATTAAACAAAGAGTTAACTTCTTATAAAAGGAACTCCTTGCATGAAGGATTGGAGAAAATCATGTGGATTTAGAAGTCATCCGCGAAACAAATGTAACCAAGTCACAGATTTAAACTGCTAATCAACCTGAATATAAGAGGATTCAGGAATCAATAGTTTTTTCAAGTGTCCGCCGAAGATGTTGGAATTCCTGAAAATGTGAACATCTTTAAATGGATTAGGATGAACATGCTAATTACAAATCCACATTTTTGGATCCAAGAAATGTAAAGAACCCATGGGCACTAAGATGTAATCCATGTATGATAACCATGTGTGATACTTGGTTGATCTTCCTTGCGAATGTTGAATTGTAGGATGCAAATGGATCTCTAAAAAGAAGACTAAAATGGATAGAAGATACAACATATAAAGCATAGTTAGTTGCGAAAGAGTTCACTCAAGCTCAAGGTATTGACTATGAGGAAACTTTCTCACAGATATCCATGTTTAAGTTGATTAAGATAATGCTTGCCATTGGTGCGTATTGCTATGAAATATGACAAATAGATGTTAAACTACGTTCTAAATGGACAACTTGCTAAATATGTCTATATGGTACAACCAGAGATTTTGAGAAACCAAAGAATCCTAATAAGGTTGCAAACTAAATAAATCCATTTATCGATTAAAACAAACATCTCAAAGTTTGGATCTCCATTTTGATTAGAAAATCAAAGAGTTTGGTTTTATAAAAAATGAATAGGAGCCTTGTGTTTACATTAAGACGAGTGGGAGCTATGTTACTTTTCGGTTCTTGTATGTGGATGCCCACTAATCATAGAAATAATGTGCAGATACTAAATAAGGTAATATCTTGATTAAATAAATGTTTCGTAATGAAAGATCTTGACAAAATTGCATATACTGTAGAAATAAAGATCTATAAAGATAGATCAAAGCGATTTACTAGTTTAAGTCAAAGTACAATATATCTTTTTAGCTAAATTAGAAAGTAAAGATAAGAAATTAAATGTTAAAGCTCAAAATGATATACAATTTAACCCCAACACACTTAAAATAATTTAACTCAAATACAAAACATGTAACTTGTTTAATTAGATGTCAAAGTGATTACCGAATTTAAAATAAGTTATAATCAAATCATAAACGATATAAATAAGTTGTAAACGAATGCGAGTTGTATTAGAAAAACAAGTTGTATCAAACATTAAGTTTACGGGTCGAAGCTATAAATAAACTACAAAAATTTTATATAATTGCCTGATCCCACATACGCTCCTATTTTCCATTGCATTCTCCAAAACGGTAACATCCACCGTCACAATTAATCAACCACCGCACCGACGCCGATAACCACCGTCCTCCGGTGATCAATTCACAAGTGCACTTGTTCATATTAATAATATATATGGATATCTCTTCTAATGCCTATACCAACAATCTCATTACAGTAGCCCCTCTTTTGCTGCTACTTCTCAGCGAGACGTCACTTACAGGTTTGTCATCCGTTTGCTTAATCAGGTGCAGGCTTTTTTTTAATTGATTACTTGATTGTTGGCTTCAATTTGTGGAGGCAGTTGCATTACGATTCGATATGAAGCTTCGTGGTTCAGTTATTGTGTTTTGTTGTCGGAAATGTATGTAGTGAACTTTGATCGTTGCGGTTTTAATCGATTTACAGTTGTAAGTATTGATGGTCAACTTGTGTCTGGATTATGCTTGTGAAGTTGATTGGATTGATGTTTGAGATTTTAAGAGGCAATAATTAGGGTTCTGGTGGTTGATGGTTGGAACTATTGGCTATTTGGGATCAATGAATAGGGGTTTCTAACGAATCTGGATTCCATAGGTTAGAGTGAATGGTTTTATAAATTACTTGAATAACTAGAATTTGCCTAGCACATTTTGTTAGGACTGGATTGCTGATTATGATTTTTAAATGTCAATTGATCATCCTTGACTTCCAAGAATCATAAAAGCATTTTCTTTGACATATAAAGCAAGGGATAGATTAGAGTGCGTTTAGCATTGTGTTTTTTTTTTCTCTTTTTTTTCTTTTTTTTTGCTCATTATATATAAATAGCAGAGATGAGACTCCAGTTGACTAACTGTAGTGTTTGAATCTTCTTGGTTAACAATATGAGAAAGTATCTTATGGTGATAAGAGGTTAAGAATGCGGAGAAAATAGCAGGGTTGCATTTTGCTGTTGGTCTCTAGTCCATAGGAAATCAACAATGAGAAATTTCAGTCTTGCAGATTCCAGGAGAAACTTGTGCCATTTCTGAATCTTGTTATAGAATGAGTAGTAACCTCAAAGGTACCAGGGAACGTTCCCCTCTAAAATAATGTTTGTCGTCAATAAAGCATTTTAAATTTCTGATAACTAAACAGTCTCAGAGTTTACAATTTTTTGTAATGTTCTAAAAGACACCCATTAGGCTTCAGTGTTCATTTTTCATTTTGACAGGCTATAACAAACTTATCTCAAACTGGTAGGTTACTTTCTTTTAGTTATTAATTATGGCAAAAAAAACATACTTAATCCGCTCTACTTCTTGGTCTTCCTGGCAATGTTATGCCGTGTCATGAGTTTTAGAATTATACTTCCATGGTCCGAGTCCATGTTAAAAGTGTGTTGTGGAGGGCAATTTTGAATATGTTAAGGCTTGATTTTGTTTAGGGAGCCACTCTAGTTTTTCCTCAAATTACTTGCTTAACAAAATTAATATTACTTTTTATGATTATAGAATATTTTTACCACCATCAAGTTTAAGTAGGTTTAATAACATTGCTTAATACCAACTTACTCTAGTATTTAAGTTTTTTTTCTTTCTGAAAGTGTAAAGTGTTTTTAGTTGTTTCAGTAATATGTAAATGCCAAGCATTTTCTCTTTTTTTAGCATGATGGAAAAGAAGCGTGAAGACCTTTTTAGGGCATGAATAAATTGAGACACTCTGTTAACAAAATATGTTTGTAAGGCCAAGAAAGGTAATCTGGACTCTGAGAGAAACATTCTCTACTGGGTGAAGTGTGTGGCAGGTAGTCAAGGACTCACGGATTAGGGCATTGATTTAGAGGTAGACAAGACACCCATTATATGTGTTCCAAAATGTACTTTGAGGAAAGGATAATGTTAGCACACTGTGGAACTGGACAACTCCCACCTTCTGGAATAAAAAATTAGTTAAGGTGGTCTAGATCTTTTAATAGCAACCTAAGACGTGTGGTGAACTATGTTCTAAATAGTTATAGTATTGTTTGTGGTAAAAATGATGCCATCCCCATAAACCATAATGTAAATAATGCTTTTTTCATGTGAGTGGATAAGAAGTTATGGGTCGTTATACAACCTTTAAATTTGAGATCATGGAGTGCTCAAAGATACGTTGAAACTAGGGCCGCAAACGAATGGAATGTTCATTAAGGAAATCAACTTGTTCATGAACTGTCTACCAACACTTACCGAAGGAGATTCCTTGTTCGTGTTCGTTCAATAAGAAAATATACATGTTCATGAACTGTTCACGAACACAAACAAAGCACACGAGCACAAACACATGTTCATGATCATTAACAAACACACACACAAAAAAAAAGAAAAAAAAAGGTTCATGAACACAAACTGATATTTTAGATAAAATATGCATTTTCATCACAAACATTAGAGATAATCCACCAAAAATAAATAAGTACTTAGCATAAATATCTTAAATAAGTACTTCGCATAAATATCTGAAAATACTTGGCATAATTATCATAAACATAACTGACACAAAAATAAGAACATAAGCAAACACATTATCGAACGTTTAAGAACAAAGATAAACGAACATATTATCGAGCGTTCATGAACATAAATGAACAAACGCAACCTATGTTCATATTCATTCGTTTAACTAAACGAACGAAATTTTTCTTGTTCGTGTTTATTCATTTATTAAATGAACATAAATAAACTTCTGTCGAACGATTCACGAACTCTTTGCTGAACATTCAGTTCATTTGCAGCCCTAGTTGAAACCATGCTCAAGGCGTGGTGTAATGGCTTATGATTTAGAAAAATGTGATATGGGTGTTGCAGATCAACAAGCTAGGCAAGTTCCTTCATATAAACCTTTTTCTTTAAGGTATCTTGTAGAAAAGCATTCTACAAGTCAAGTTTGTATGGAAACCATTTTAAGTGACCAAAAGAGTGAGAATAAATATGCTTGTTGATTTGACAATAGGACTTGAGGGGTCATGAAATCAATGCCTAACTATTTTCAAAATCCTTTAGCTACAATCTTGTTCTTAGTTTTGTTTTGCTTTAACTTGTAAGTTATAAACCCATTATGATGAACACTGTTAGTATTAGAGCGGAATGGTCTTCAGCTGTAACTTGACACCACCATGGTATTTGTTAGCGAAGAAGGGGTGGAGGTTAAGCCGAGTTGTTGATTGAACTAGTTGTTTTGTGGTTAGACCACAATGGTGGTGATGACGTTTGTGACATGTGTAGCAAGAAAGGGTAAGGCTACTCAATAGTTTTGTTGAGCCTAATCAAGAAATAAAGTAAGAATTTGACAAGTGAGGGTTTGGTTATGCAAATGCGGGTGTTTTGATGTTTGGGGGTGGCTAATAGTGATAGCCATGTGAGATGATGATAGAGAGGCGAATATACACGATGTGCAGAGTGTAAATGGAGTGGACGAAGGGGTGATAACAAATAGAAAAACTAGTAATCATAAAACGTAGAAGACGTGGATGAAGATGATGGAACCTATATTTAAAATGGTTAATGATGCATGAACTTAGTTGAAAATTTTGGTGACCACACAAGCTAGTGCAGGATCCTATATAACAAAAAAAGGTGGAGTGGAAGTAAACAGTGGCATAATTATCAATACAAATCTTGAACAAAAGGCAAATTTTTATTAGTCAAGCCTACCTGAAGATGTTTGAAAGACAAGTTGTTAAGGTGAATAGATTTTTGAAGAGCCACTTATCCATACTTCAAAATCTAGTGAGGTGTGGTGATTTGCTTCCATGTTAGGGAACAAAGAAGAACCAACATCAAGGATAGGGACTTATAATTACCAATGGGCGCATCGAGACTATGATCGAGTTATACATGCTTCTAAGTTTGGTGAAGTGTTGTGGTTTGCCCATGTTGGGGAACAAAGAAGAAACAACAAAGGATGAGGTATGGTTGATCTCATGGTTAGCGGTTAGAAAGTCATTAATGGTAGAAGCTGTCCTTCTGATTGGATATGCCTAATGCCATATCAAGATGATAGAAAAAAGTCAGCGATAAATTATTGAAAATAAAGGATAGAAACAACCCAATTCGAGCAGTGTAGGACTCATGCAGGAACACATGCAGGAAAACAACAATACTTAATCTAAGATTAGGTGGGAACAGCTAGGAGCCGCGCCTCACCTCCTAATTTAGTAAACTCCCCCCCCCCCCCCCCCCCCAAAATAAAAAAGACACACACACACATACCCCTTTTGAATGTCAAATGCTTTTCATCCAATTAGCCTCCCTCTAACCGGTTTCCCTCTATCCAGCAGAGAATGGGTCTGCTCCGACCCAGTTGGACCCAACAATGGGTTCGTATCACAAGACAAGTGACATATACCTTGTATTGTGTATGTTCTTATTATCTAAACATCACCATGATAGTGGTAACCACCACGACAACTCCCACCTTTGCATTTGCCACGTTTTTGTTTTGGCAATAACCATAATGATGGCTAGCTATTGAGCACAAAAGGCTAAGATAGTTGTAAATTAGCCTAGGAGGCGGGCCATAAAGGTATTGTATAGTGGGTAAGGACGCTAATTGTTGAACACAAGAAGCTGAGATGGTTGTAGAGTAGCCTAGGATGCGCCATAAGGTATTGTATAATGGGTAAGGACATATAGTAGTTAAAGACAAGAAGCTGAGGTAGTTAGTGGAGTAGCCTTGGAAGTGCCATAATGTGGTGACACATTTGGCTAAAGACCTAAGGTTTTGCGAATATCGTCGATGGTGACGTTAAAAACATTAGCGACACATGATGCCCAGCATAGATGAACTCCCAAGTCATAATCACAGAGAAGAGCATGAAGTTCGGTTATAGGAATCACCTTGCAATAATGATGGATTTGAGACCATTGTATTCTTCATGAAGATGGAGATGGTAAGCATAATAAGTCGCTGTCATTTACCAAATCTCTACTCTAAAGCATCTAAGTTCTATTGCCGTGCATCTCTATCTTGAGAAATTTTGTTTCAGGCCGTATTCTTCTAAAGATGTACGTGGTGCTTAAGTTCGCTCTACAGGAACGAAGAGATTTCTTGTCATCATGCTT